>CM055099.1:19171853-19214080 GCA_029204225.1 Diphasiastrum complanatum
TTTTGGGAATAAAAATTCTAATCTGTTTTAAAGAATAATTGTGTCTATATTTTTTTGATGTATTGTGTTTTGAATTTTTTTTATTAATTTAATATTTTTAAATTTATTTTTTAACGATTTAAAATCTAAAATTTGAGATATTTTAGTAATTTTAACATTGATAATTATTATCAAAAATTAAAATTGTAACGATTTGTCAAGTTTACAATTCAGAGTGATTTAAATATTATCACAAATAATTTAATCTCGATTACTATAAAGTAATTTTATTTGTGTTTATTTAATGTTTAAATATTTAATAATCTTACGTGGGTGTAAGTAAAAGATTTTCAAAAATTTAAAATTTTAAAAAATATTGATTCAAATTCTTAACATAATTTAATAAAATATTTTTTTGATACAAGAATTGTAAATAGAAAACTTCTAAAATTCCAATTATAACTTTTGCTTTTAGTAAGCAAAAACTATTTTTTAGGTATTTTAGTGGTTGTGTATCCAATGATTTTATTGTAAATAGTAATAATATCTATTTAATTTAAGCTACTTTCAAGTTATTACTTATAAAATCTATTGACCAAAGTTTTTGTAAGCTTACAAATAAGTTTTCTTGCAAAATGCCAACATTTTTTAACATTACAATCATATTTCATTTGATGCATTTTAAGAATTTGGTTCTTTTTTATAGAAAAATCATAACTAAAATGCGTGTCTTTCAAGTATTTTACTTTTTTTGCGTCTCATCATGTTTTCTATGTGTTTCAAGAATGACGTTTTACATGCCAATTGATATTAAACTATCTAATAAAAGAGTGATAACTTGGACGACTGGTTAAAATTCTTATCATCTTAGTGTATTTTCAAACTATCAAGATTGTACGCCACATTACAATAGATTGTAATGATTGAAATAAATAGATATTTATCTCTGAGTACTTGGATTTAATATGATAAGTTTTGACTAGGATATTGGTTTTCTCCTAGGTTAAAATTGAAAGTTAAAGGAATGTTATTCATAATTCTTCCCTAGATTTCACATGGAGCGATGGAATATCTCCCTGTCCATGGTATAGTCCTAGACTTGGATACCCGGTATTCAAATGAATCAATCTTATTAGTTATGCCACGTCATACTGGATGTGACCTGCAAGTAATCAATAACCTTGTGAGACCTAAACACACTAATTGGAATTAGTACAAGGTTTGGGACTGTATATGCATGTTTAGAGTATCAATAACAGTCTGTGTATAGAGAATCCATATATAGGAACTACATGCATAGTGAATCTATGTATAGGGGAGTTAGGACCTTGCATTACACATGCACAGGGGGTTCTAGAGCATATAAGGAGGCCAAACTTGCCCTACTACATCATCATTTTGGATGATTCATTGCTAGGATCTCTCTCTATCGAAGAGGAACTTAGTCAGCCCGATTTCGATTTCTAGAAAGAAGCTGTGGATAAAGAGTATTCATTTCTTATCAAGAACCAGACATGGACGCAGAAATGTAGTTGATTGCAAATGGATTTTCAAAGTCAAGTACAAAGTAGACGGAAGCATCGACTTGTCGTCCAGGATGATTTTCTCAGATATACAACGCGTCGATTACCAACTGAGGACCTTCATGTCCATTACGTCAAGCAGTCTTCTATTTGACTTTATTAATCATTTGATAGTTGTAGCAAATTCTAGAAATACAATCAAAGGAATTGATACAGACTGTGAAGGATTTCAGGATAACATTCAAGATCCAATCCACCCCCCCTCCGCCCTCACCTTAGATCTTTGTTTACAATAAGGGAAGCAAATCAGACAATCCTAAGAAGGTTTGTCAATATGTAGAAAAATCAGCAACGTTCTACATACTAAAATGTGATGAAAACTCTAAGAGCTATTGATCAAACATGAACCAAAACATAAATATAGCTGATCTTCCATGCAAATTACAGTACCCTACTATAATTTCTCACACATGTGGAACCTAAACGCTAGTAACAATATAATGATCCATTTTCTGCACATAGAATTGCTATGATAACATCATGAGTGTCACATTGAGCATCTAGAACCCTCAAGAGAACTATGTATAATGATAGAAATGGTAAGAGAGATGAGACGAAGATGTGTCTCTCCATGAGAGACATCGTTTTATGGTAGGTCCAAACCCTATTTGGCCACTTGGCTTTCCCTCCAAAATGTAAACCCTACTATTTTTGGGTCTAGATTCAATGTACCCAAAGTTCAAATTTGAATCTCTCTCAAACTCGACTGCCAACTTTCCCACACTTTCAAAAAGTGTTTATTGAATGTATTTTAAACTAATATAACTTCAAAAATTTTATCTCTAAATCTAAAATGAGTTTTGACCTCAATTTGCCAAATATAAAAAAGTAGCAAATATGACTAAACTTGTTGAAATCTCTCACACTCCCTCTTCAACTAGTTTTGGCATAGTTTTAACCATACTACTTTGATCCAACTTTAAAATGATCTCCATCCTAAGTATAGATTTCCTTTCTAAGTTTCTAAAGTATCTTTCATAATTGATATAGAGAATAGTGTCCAAATTGGATGCTTCACTATTTCTTACATCAATTTTACACATCAAGATATAACCGTGAACATGAAGAACCAAATAGAATGTGAATGAAATGATTTCTCCAAGTTTCAAAGCTTTGAACTCTCTGGAAAATTATACTAAACCAAACAATAAATGTGAGTGATGACCATTTGCTTGCTTGTCTCCTCCCTACTTTGTCCTTTCTTGATATGTCTTCACCATAAAACTCCATGTGAGCCTCCATCTCCATCTTGCCACAAGAAATCATCGACCTTCGAAATCAATGAGTAGGTGAGTACATCATATGATGCAAATCTAGCACCAACATGACTCCATAAACCAAGTAGGCTTGCACTAGTCCAAATTCAAGATCTACTTGACACAAGAAAATGACCATGAATCACCAAAAATTGACAATCTCCAAGTATTGACACCAAGTAGCTCAACACCTTGAGAAACTTAGCCAGGATGAGTGATATAATAAACCTCCAATAGCTTCATTTTCATTAGCAAAACCAGCCAAGAATTCTAGTACAACTCCAACAATAAGATATTGCAAGACAATGTAGCCTAGTTTGTCCATATCTTGACAATTTGCACACATCCACCTGAAATTGCTCAAACATGAGATAGAACAAGTAAAGTAAACTTGAACAACACTTCCTTGCTACTCCTCAGACCTTCCTTGAGTTTGAAGACTCCTGTAAAAACATATCCATAACATCTTTGCCAAACAACTTCGCTTGCATACCATCCATCTACACACGAAGATTCTCCAAAAACATGTGAGTAAAGCAAAGTGAGTCGCTTCCACTTGCTTACCTTTCTCTTGAACATTAAAGATATCAAAGATATGAATATCTTCAGAACTGAACCTCTGGAAATACTCCCCTCTCAAACATTTGATCTAGATCCAACAAGATCTCATCAATGCTTGATCTCGAATTTCCACAAGGTTAGTGAAAACAATGCCACCAATGTCACCATCATAAATCAAAAGATAGATTCAAAAATTTCCATCCAACATGAAGTAGAGTAGGTGAAGATGAGTATCAAACCTAATAAATCCAGCCTTCTTGAGTCCATAAAAAAATCGTCAATAAGCTCACCAATGAGATCTCGCTTGCCTTGAAGTAATTGCCTCTTGATTTGCTCCATGTAGTCTTCTCCTACCATAACCTTTTGGTCATCTTGATCCTACTGGAGTGATCAATTCACAATCATAGAATCATTTGAGTTGATGAAGAGATGTGAGATCCATGCCTTGGATCTTCCCAAGAACCAATCTTTCATTGCTCCTTTCCTTAATAAGACTCCCTCTTAATAATCGCATCATAAGAAGTAGAAACCTCAAAGACATTAGAAGCCATGAAAAAAATGATTAGTACCTTTAACATAAGGATGATTGAAGTATTTTCTTTTTTCAAACAAGAACTTCTACTCAATGATTTAGGTAATGAACTCATATGATAATGATTCTTCCTCACTACCATTCACAATGATGTCATTCAAAGTACATCCTACTTTGAACACTTCACATACTTCTCTTCTCCATTGACATTGTGACTATCTCCCTCACCAAATCTCTTGACTAGAACCATTTCTACTTTTTTTATAAAGACATGCGACTCCACTTGTTGCAAAAAAGACTATCTTGGACTCATCACAAAAGAATGTAGAAGAACCATTTCCTTCATGAATGCACCTAACAACATCTTTTTCCATATAATCAAAGAAATCATTAGCAACAACCATTTCCAAGGAAGAACCTTCACCTCCATTGATGAAGTTAGCTCTTTCCTTACCTTATGCATGCTTGCACTTGCCACCCAAAGAAGTAAAGAACTCCTTGTGACTAGTCATGTGTGAACTAGCTCCACTATCAATCCACCATGAATCTTTGTCACCTTCACTTGATATTAGACTTGAAGAACACATCAAAAAGAGAATCACCACCACCTAGATCCTCATCATTAGTAGTAAAGTTGATTTGCTTGCTACCTTCATCTCTTTGCTTCTTCAAATATTCATTTGCAAAATGCTCTTTGATCCTACAATAAAAGCATTTCAACTTAAACTTATCTTTCTTTTTGCCAAAAGAGGAAGTCTCACCTTGATCTTGCCCCTTTAGACCACTTTCCTTTGCCTTTGCCTTTGCCTTGGAACTTGTCTTTGATGAACATAGCATCCTGTTCATAATGAGATGTCGATGTAGATCCACCTCCTCTAGATTTAAGCCTATACTCCTCATTCACCAAGATCTCTTGCAAATCCACAATACTTGGCATAGTCTTTTGAATAGCAAAACTTTGAACAAGATTAGCATGCTCATCCAACAAGCCATTAAGTATAACTTGAACAAGTTCTACCTCCTTAATGCTTTCATCAATACGTGCTAACTCATCATTGAATGCTTTAACCCTCAAAACAAAAGCATGAGTACTCTCTTCCTTCTTTTTCAAACTTTGAAAGATTTTCCTCCTAAGAGTAAGCACTCTTGATGTAAACTTGGATTCATAAAGCTTCTTCAAAGCTTCCCAGGCCTCCAAAGATGATGTGCACTTACCAACTTCCTTGAGAAGTTCATTGGTAGCATTCATCATAATCATGTGTAGAGATTTTTTTGCTCTCTTGTCATACCTCAATTGATCTTGAGGTGCTTGACGTCTCTCCTCCACACCTGCAACAATCTCCATCAACCTCATTCATCTCCAATAAGGACTGCATCCTCATCTTCCAAGTAGAATAGTTGATTGAGGTAAGCCTATCATTGCTCTCCAACATAAAGCCTCCACTTGTAGCCATGTTGAGGTGACCTGATGTTCTCTTTCAACCTATTCCAATGCACAAAGCACTCTCTTGAATGTCAAGAAATGAACTCAAGAAGAAATCACAAAGATATGGAACCTCTCAAATCTCTTCTAGCATTTCTAACTAGAAAATCAACACATAGAATAGTGAAATCTTGATCACCCTATGATCTATCCTCAATCTAATGATTCTTGCCACTTACTACGATTGAAACACACTCAAATGAAGTTCAGTAACCTCACAAACTAGAGATCCAATAAAAATTAGGGTTTTGATAAAATCACAAAAAACTGAATATCTCAAATTCTACATGCAATTTCTAGAAACTTGATATATCATCTTGTAAGCCTCCAATGAGACCTTTCTAATGCACCAAAAATTGGCTAATTCTAGTAAACCAAGTGTGAAATCAGAATTGATCAAGTATATAACCCTATATTGAGTTTTGAACCTACAAAAGATCAATTCTACACATGCAAAAATGCTGATTTTTAAGTAGAGATCAATCTAGCATGCTCTAGCATTGGTAACTCCTCCAAATACTTGCTAAAGAAGGCTGATCCTTTCATAATCTGAAATACAATAGCTCTGATACCATGTGAAGGATTTTAGATCATTCAAGATCCAATCCATATCCCTGATCTTTGATTACAATAAGAAGCAAACAAACAATCTTGCCAATGTAGAAAAATCAGCATCTACATACAAAATGAGATGCAAACTCTAAGTGATACTAATCAAACATGAACCAAAAATATAAAATATAGTTTTTTTCCGTACAATTACAGTACCCTACTATATTTCGCACGTGTGGAACCAAAAATAACAATAAATGATCATTCTACACATAGAATTGCAAGATAACATCATGAGAGCGCACCAATGAGTACTAGAGCCCAAAGAGGACCATGTATAATGATGAAATGAGAGAGAAAAGAGAGGAAGATGTGTCTCTCCATGAGTTACATCCTTTTATAACAGGTCCAAACCCTATTTGGCCACTTGTCTTTCCCTCCAAAATGTAAACCCTACTATTTTTGGGTCTATTTTCAATGTACCCAAAGTTCAAATTTAAATCTCTCTCAAACTCGACTACCAACTTTCCCACACTTTCAAAAAGTATTTATTGAATGTATTTTAAACTAATATAACTTCAAAAAGTTTATATCTAAGTCTAAAATGAGTTGTGACCCTCAATTTGCCAAATATAGAAATGTAGCAAATATAACTAAACTTGTTGAAATCTCTTACACAGACAACATATCTCAATGGAGTTATCGAAGAAGACATTTACATGGTGCAACCCGAAAGTTATATTATCGAAGGTAAACACAATCATGTGTGCAAACTCCATAAGGCACTTTATGGCTTAAAATAATCTGCTCGAACATGGTTTCAAAGGATCAATACTTTCCTTATTGATCATGGCTACACACCAAGCTCTTCATATTCAAATGTTTACTTCAAGACAATGCAGCACTCTTTTATCATTATCACTTTGTATGTGGACGACACATTGCTCTTTGGCAACAGTATTGATTTGATAAAAGAAGCTAAGACAATGTTATCCTCTAAATTCGACATGACCGATCTGGGCGAAGCTCATTTCTGCCTTGGCATTCAACTTTACAGAGACAAAAATAAAAAATTGATCTACATTACTCAACAGAAGTACATCTACAGTATGTTAGTTAGATATAATCTGGTTAATTGCAAGTTAGCTCTCTCACCAATAAAACCAGGTCTAAAATTGTCGAAGGACCAGTGTCCCCGAACAATCGAAAAAAATGAGTAGATGCACAAGTATCCTTATTATTCGATAATAGGATCTCTTACGTACGCAATGATCTATACCAAACTAGACATAGCTTTTGCAGTCAACTCCCTAAGTCGGTATATGACTAACTCTGGTATAACACATTGGAAGGCTCTCATCAGAGTCATGAGATATCTCTGAGATACTATGGAATTTTGCATTTGTTATGGAGCAGTCGACAACGACAAACTCAATTTACTCAGTGGTTACATATATGCAAGTTGGGCAAGAGATATAGACACTCGTAAATCTACTTCTGGGTTTCCATTCTTCCTCAACAATGGTCCAATTTCCTGAAACAGTCGCAAGCAATCTTTGATAGCCCTATCTTCTACAGAATCAGAGTATATTGCAGCCTCACAAGCTACTAAGGAAGCAATTTGGTGGAGAAACTTAATTTCAAATATCACTCTGAGTCAATATGCTCTGACATCATTATTTTGTGATAATCAAAGTGTCATTGCCTTGTCATCCAATCCTAGATTTCATTCTAGGAATAAGCACATTGAAATTAAGTATCACTATGTCAGAAGCAAAGTTCTCAACAAAGAGGTCAGATTGCAGTACTGTCGAATGCAAGATATGATAGCATATATTTTAACTAAAGCATTAAGTTTGGATGCACATAAGAAGATTTGTGCAGAACTAAGTTTAAAGGTCAAGGCATTTATGGATTCAGATTAAGGGAGAGTGTTGGATTATTCTGTCACTAATCGACTAATCGACATTTTAATCTTCGTCCAACTTTATCCAGAGACCTGCAGTTTTCTTCGTGTTTTTACACAGCTTGCACAACCACTCGAAATGGCTCACAATGACAATTTACGTTCATTTCTGCAGACAGCAGCAGACTGTTTATGACCAAAGCCACCAACTTGCATTAATCCATTAGCAAGTAGTTTCTGAGAATTCGTAACTGGATGGATGCCAGTACATCACAACCAACTAGATGACGCTTTTGACGACCTAATTGCTTAGTATAAATAGCTATTCATAGAGTCAACATCTTGTGATGATCAACATCTTATGATCAAGAAGAGGATCAAGTATCGAATAGTTAGCTCTCTCTTTCTCTCAAGCCTGCGAGCTTGTTGTTGCCCGATTCTAGGAATGACATGGAATATTCTAAAAGTCGGCAAAATGCTCATATAGTAAATCCAAATGCTACACGAATGTGGTAGAGTGTCGTAAGTATTAGGATCAGGCAACCAGTTGGCATTCTACGCATATAAGTCCAACATTGGGCCTTTAGACTAGAAAGTGCCATGTGCACTAATATTTAAATAAAATATTTTATACTTAGCTTTTGCAAGTTCCTAAGTTAGGAAACACAACTTGTACCCCAAAAACACAAAGTGATTCGGACGGTCAAGATTGTGATCTTGATGGAACTTCAGTTAACCAATGGGTGATGAGGAGGTTCCACTCTCACTCTTATAAAAAGGGACCATTTTTCTTGTATTTCCATCATTCGAATTAGTAATAAAACTCTGTCCATTTGTGTTTTCTCTCTCTCTCTCTCTCTCTCTCTCTCTCTCTCTCTCTCTCTCTCTCTCTCTCTCTCTCTCTCTCTTTGGGCTCTCCATCTCCCTCCATCTCTCTTTCTTTCTCCTTTCTCTCCTTTCCCTCCTTTCCCCATATCATTCTCCTCTTTCTCTCTTCCCCCTCTCTTCCCATCTCCTTCTACTCTTCTTCCTCCACTTCCTCTCTCTCCCCTCTCTCCCTCCATTCTCCTCTCTTCTTTCTCTTCTCTTCCAACTCCCTCCTTGTGCATGATAGTAGTTTGGTAATGATGTGTGAATGTGTTTAAGATTTCTTGGTGTTTTTTGCAAGCTTGGTACAATTTTCTAGAATGCTAGTTTAATGCAAGAAGCCATCTCCAAGGCTCCTAGTTGGATCGGACCCGACTCGCCTTTGTGCTACACACGACACCAAGCGACTTCCTTTTAGAGGAACTAGGCTTAACATTGGCGCCGTCGCTGGGGAGCCAAATGGCTCTTCCTCTCACTATTCTAGCTTTTTGGGTATTTCTCTACTCTCCATTTTCTGCTCACCATTGTTGATTTTTTTTTTGTCCACCAGTCTGTCTTTGTGCATAACTTTGGAAATTTTCATACTCCATATTCCCCAACTTGTACATTCCCAAGTTTTTTTTAACTCTCCCACTTATTCATTTTTCCATATTTTTATACTATCCCAAATTTTTCACTTTCTCAACTTTTTGCTCTCCAAGATCTTACTTTCCCGCAAAATTTTGCTTTTCCAACATTTGGCTTTCCCCACACCTTGCTCTCCCATCTTTTGCTCTGCCACTATTTGGAACATTGTGCATCATCAGTCATCTCTTGAAGAGCAATCTTACATAGAAATTTCTCTATCCATCCATCCACAAACGACATGTCGACTACTCAACTATCAAGCATTAGCATGCAACGTCAGGAGTAGTTTGTACATACCTCCATCAGATCTATCACATAGCAAAGGACTGTCATCCACCAATCCCAACATCGTTGATCATCAAGAACTTTATCCAAGGTCTGAAGAGAGACATTCACTATCAGATGAAGAATTTCACCTCTTACACTACATTGAAGCAAGTTCTTGTTGATGCCATGAAGATTGAATCCACATTGTTGGTCTTTCGTGATACGGACTCAGAATCTAAGTTGGATGGAATATCTGGATTATCATCAATAAGAGGTTCAAATTTTTTTTAAGTTTTGGAGTTATGAGAGCCAAATTGGTTTTCTCTCTCTACTTCAGTTTTCTTGATTGGATTCATCCTCATCCTCACTCTCCTCGACCTCCGCATCTCCTTCCTCTACATACTCCCCTTTGAAGATGCCGAATCTGATGATGCCTTTGACTGATCGTTGGAAGTTTATTTTGAACGCTGAGCCAACTGCCACGTTCAAGTTATCATGCTATTGATTATTGAATTTTATATATGGAAAAACTTCTTACATATGTGCAACGACCATGTGTGTGTCATGCTATTGATTATTAAATTTAATTGAGCATTTGTGTTCTATGTTACGAGTTTTGGGTGTACGGTACGGCTGTACGGCCATACGCGTGGACTAGTTATTCTTTTTCTTTTTCTTTTTTCTTGGGCCGCCGTACGGCCTTACCGACGTACGGCCACATGCATGGACATGTTTTTTTTTTGGCAAATTTTTTACATTTGTGGTGGAATGTTGATGTGAACAACCAATGACGGGCTGCCACATAGCACATGCACATTCCATCGGAGAGAGTAGAGAGAACGTGCATTCTGTAGAGAGAGAAAGTGCATTCCACCGAAAAGAGGAGAAAGAACGTGGATTCCATAGAGAGAGAAAGACAGATTCCTAGGAGAAAGAAAATTGGATGGACATTATGCTCCTGGAGGTTGTCACAAAATACAAAGGACACCTGAGCACAAGGCATATGAGAAGGGGATTAAGAATTAGCATAATGAGTCTGCATTTATACAATTTTCACATACTAAGCTATGAGCTCCTCTTTAGTAGCATCCCGAAATGTGGGCTGGCTCTATATCCCTATGTTTGTCTCACTTCAGATAGCAAAGTTGTTTTCATCACAAATCCACCCACACATTTTACTCCTGGTCTTTCTCTGTGCTTCCTGCCACCTGGCTGCCCGTGCTTTCCTCAAATATCTCTCGGAGTGATGAGGTATGCACCTGCCTCGGCTTCCAATTTAATGCTTTTAGAAAATGAATACATGACGAAATATATCTCTGAATCCCCAGGAATCTAGAGGAGTTTTTGTTGACTCCCAGAAATCTAGAGGAATATGTTTTTTTTTGTCTTTTACTGCAAGAATATGCAGACCCAAAGACAGATAGCGGTTGTGTGGCTCATTACTATTTAAACGCAGCAGGTTTGCACTTCCTTCAGCTACACAGCCATCCTCCTGACAAATGAGACTTGGGTTTCTGTTATAAGTTTTATCTCTTGTGCAGCTGCTGGGCTTTGAAGACGATCATGCTCACAATTCAAGCTCAGTATAGGCGGTCATGACGATGCTGATAGAGTGCTGATAACACACAATTCATTCAGATGCAGACACTGTGAAGGTAACTATCGCTTATGCAGACAGTCGCTGCCATGATAGAAGTCTCGTCTTCTGTCTCACACAAATATAGTGCGTCTGGCTGAAACGTGCGTAGATCTCCTTGTCTACATAGTTAAAGTGGCTTTATAAGAAGTTTCTGGGCATGGTAGTTACATAAATGTTTCCTGCATTCGTTTTTAACGCAGTGTCCTCTGTACTTTTCAGATCATTCAATCAACGATCATAGCAAATCAGGCTGTACGACAGGAAAATAATCTTACGTCAGTGAATTCACCTTGGAAATCCACAATCATTTAAAGATGGTTCAAGTGGAAGGAATGGACATGGAGAATGGATCTCAAAGGAGCATATCCGCGTACTCTGAAGAGTACGATGATGATGGCCATCTCCGACGAACAGGTACATACTACAAACATGCGAGCGTCGTTCACCTGAAATTGTAGAGTATATAATATTTCTCGCCAACAGGCTAACACTTCATAAGTTCATATGTGTGTGTATATATATATATATATATATATATATATATATATATACATACACACACACACACACACATATATATATATATATATATATATATATATCTAGTTGCCTGTCCCTCATCTTGGTTTGTCACTTCATAAAAGCAATGATGATCAACGCATATCATCCGCCAATTGTACAGCAAATCTCATTGAAATTGGTTTAAACGTATAAACGAACTTGTGTAAACAATGCGTGTATGTACTCACATAGTTGCCAGCAAGCGATTTCTTTGTGATATTTGTATCAGTGGTAGTACTTGTACAAATCAAGTTTGTTTTGATCTAAAAATTTGAATTTGCATTGCTCAGGAAACATGTGGACTGCTTCGGCGCATGTTATAACGGCAGTTATCGGTTCTGGAGTCCTGTCTCTGGCCTGGAGCATAGCCCAAATGGGTTGGATTGCGGGTCCGATCACTCTCGTATTTTTTGCATTTGTAACATACTACACTTCATTACTACTGGCTGATTGCTATAGATCTCCTGATCCCATTACTGGGAAGCGGAACTACACCTACATGGATGCAGTCAAAGCAAACTTGGGTAAGAATCTAAAACCCAAATGTTCATGCAGCAGACATCTCCTGTCAATTTCAGTGGCTACGACTGCTCAATCACAGAACTTTGTAAATCTAAACAGCTCTAACTGTTACACGTTGTTCGACTACCATATAGTGAAGTCTCAAACCATCAAAGATATCCTTACAGCATTCATCTTTCTTTTCACAGCGGAAGAGCTTGCATAGCATTTTTAGCAACGATCTAATCTTCCTTTTTATCTTCCCGAATCATCCTTTTATTTATTTTACATGAGATTCAATAATTCAATCGAAAATTGAGCAACAGAAAGAAACTAGCAGATGATAATCTGGCATAGTCACGTTCTATTTTTTGCACAACTAATGATGATGCTTTCAACAGGTCCTACCCAACAATGGCTATGCGCGTTCACACAGTACACAAATTTATGGGCAACTGCCGTTGGATACACAGTCACTGCTTCAACAAGCATGGTGTAAGTCTATCGAGGCTCTGAAATGACTATAAGCCCTCAATCAAATAACTACAACCGGTCGAAAGTAACCTTTCCCTCTCAAATAACACCTCTCTACAAATTTCAACTAATTCAAACAAGACAATCTGAATCACCCTCATACAGTTAATTAGATATGCATCTGTTATCGTTCTATCACAGTTCCTGATTGGATTTTTCCTGGAAATTCAGATGCTTTGTTGATCACACTTGTATCTAACATGGTGCATCATTTCCTCTACAGAGCAATCAAGAGATCCGACTGCTTTCATTCGAATGGAGATAATTCTCCATGCCACATCTCTAACAACCCATACATGATCACTTTTGGAGTATTTCAAATTATCTTCTCTCAGATTCCTGATTTCCACAGAATTTGGTGGTTATCAATCGTAGCAGCTGTAATGTCTCTGAGCTATTCTTCCATCGGGTTGGGTCTTGGCATTGGAAAAGCATTTGGTATGTCGTTAACTTTTGAGTGCAGTTGAAGCTTGATGTCTATTAATTGAAACAAATCATAAATTCGAAGCAATAGAACAGTAAAAAAATCTCTGCAGTGAAATTTGCATCTGGCCTCTATATATATTAAATTGCAATGGAGATTTGAAGGGAATCATTTATCACTTATTAAATTTAAAAGCCATATAAAGCTGCAAATGCCCTGCTTCTGAACCCAATTTTTGGACGACAGAAAGCGGCCACTCGCACGGTACTATTGGTGGGATCAGCATAGGACATGGTCCTGATGACGTTTCGAGAGCCACAAAAGTTTGGCAGGTTTTTCAGGCTTTGGGGAACATTGCGTTTGCATATTCATTCTCGGCAATTCTGATCGAGATCCAGGTAACATATTGTTCACAGCAAAGTAGCAATTTACAGTCAACTAATTGGGGATGAGCCTCAGAGCAATGGTATGAAACCTCTTCGGAGAGGATCCTGCATATTTATATCATACAATGCTTTTTGTGCAGGATACCCTGAAGACTCCACCTCCTGAAAACAAAACCATGAAGAGGGCAACTTTGATCGGCGTTAGTACAACCACCTTTTTCTATATGACCATTGGCTGTGTTGGATATGCAGCCTTTGGAAACAATGCTCCAGGAAACCTTTTGACTGGATTTGGGTTCTATAACCCTTACTGGCTTATCAACTTTGCGAATGCATGCATAGTGGTGCATTTGGTTGGTGCCTACCAGGTAACTTTTCTGCTCTCGTGTCTTTTATTTTAGAAAACTTGTCTCACTGACTTCCAGGAATACTTCAACATAAAACCACAATAGGAAGATGAGTGTATCCTTTCCAAGTGACATGTCCCTTACCAGTCATGCTAGCATGATTGAGCATCACATGCTTGGAGGCTTAATATGCCTAATCAGAAAAAGGCTACTTCCATAAATTGATAGATTGAGCTTTCACTTCTGCAGGTTTTCTCCCAACCAATTTTTGCAGTTTTTGAGAGTTGGATCGGCAAGCGACGGCCTCACAGCAGATTCATTCACAATGACCATGTCATGAATGTGCCCTTCTATGGAGCACTCTCTGTGAACTTGTTTCGATTAGTGTGGCGAACAGCCTTTGTTTTCTCCACAACAATTTTTGCCATGCTTTTTCCATTTTTCAATGACATTGTGGGGCTGATTGGTGCCTATGGATTCTGGCCTCTGACAGTCTACTTTCCTGTTGCAATGTACATTCACCAGCAAAACATAAGACGTTGGAGCACAAAGTGGGTTTGGTTGCAAATCCTGAGTCTAATCTCCCTTTTGGTGTCAATAGTTGCAGCCTTGGGGTCTGTTGAGGGTATCTATCAAGACCTTAAACACTATACTCCATTCAAGACAAAGTATTGAAGACAATAACTCATTGCTTACTCCTTGTTTTGATAACTCGGAGGTTTGGTCCCGAAAACCTCATTCAAAACGTTCTCTCAATGCTTCATTCCTTTTCCAGATAAACTGAGGGCCAGGGTGAATGCTTATTAGCATTTTCAATAATCTATCCATGTGGGATCAAATGATCGGCAACAATAGCAGCAAAGCCTTGAAAGGTCCGCTTCACTTGTCAACTTTGTACACTACAGAATGACGGCATGTTGCTATTTCTTTGAAAAATGGCTAACAACATAATGCCTCTAGACTATTGGAAAACCCAGAAGGCTGGAGGCAAATTAACAAGTGTATTGGTTGTTTCAAGTACAGAATATGATTTGTTACTGGATTCTAGGAATGGCTAGTTGCTAGCCTTCCAATGTACATATCAAGGGTCCATCATGCTACATTGGTGCCATTGGTGCCATAACAATATGATCACAATTTTCTGAAAACTATGCTCATATGGGTCTTGTTTGAAGCTCTATATCGGCAAAATATTTTTTATGATTATTTGATATCTCGTGGGATTGATTACATGACTTGAAAAGTGTGCCAAAGCCGGGTCTAGAATGCTAGATACCATGACCATTTAAGTAACTTGTAGATTTGATAGTTCATTGTCGTCACTTGACCTAGCTTATATTCACATAGGTCAATAACATTTCGAAAAAAGTCTTGTAGATGCTTAGTGAAATAAAATTGAAAAAGGATCGGGAGCATATCATTAGCCAAAAGCACTTCATAGTACCAATTAAATGCTATTTTATGCTTATACCCCTATTATATGAGCTTTGATCAAGATCGATCTGACTCATCTGTTGCTTAAGTTTTGTCCTTTCCTCCTCAGCTTCCTGGATCTTTCTTTTTATTTCTTCTAGTTGCTTCACCTGCTTTTGTAGGTCTTTCTCGGCTTAACAACCAATATAGGTGGTAGTTGGTCTCCACAAGACACTTGCAATGATCTTTCAACTACTTTGGTAGGACTATAAAAAACTAGGGATTTCTCAGAAGAAATGTAAACTGATGATAAACAAAAAGATGGAAGGTAGGGAGGAGGTGGTGACATTGGTAGATGGCGTGGACGATAGGCATGAAAATGGGACAGAAATATGGCAAGAGCTCGGTTGAAGAAAGAGACTGATTTTCCAATGCTTTTATATTCTTTTTCTGAAGGATCTTCGTCGTGACTGGGATACTTCTTCTGATCGAATCGCGTTGGATTGCCCATCTGTCTTCTTAGCCTTGTCGTTGTCGACTTTGGGTTTGTGACCTTGGCTGTCGATCTTGTTGTGTTGTTGCTGGCAGCTTAACTGCTCCAGTGGATCCAAGCAGATCCACTCTCTCCCCCCCAAAAAAATCTGTTGGTGGGGATGTTGTTGTTGGTGACTCTTCAAGCTCAGGATTGGATCGGCGTGTGGAACACGTAGTTGAAACTCGTTGAACATGCGACTGGACTAAAGATTGAACAAATTTTAATTAAATTTGTTTTGATCTTGCTGTAGTTGACTCAAAGAATAATATGGCAATGAGATGCAGGAATCAACTCTAAGTTGACATGGATTTTTCATATGTCTCAAAAATCCTAAACTGCTGTACAAGGGAATCTGAAGATGGATAGATGAATGAAAATGTATTTTGGAGATGCTCTACAGAAGACTCTTGTGCAATAGCTATTTCTAATGCAAAAATCAATCACACAAAATAGGTGAAGAGAAACAAGGAAATAAACAAACGTGACAAAGAGTGAGAACTGTATAGCACTTGTCGAACAAAACTTGCATTCATCAACATTGATAATGTACCTTGATAGTTGCAATATTTCAGTTGTTTTGTAGAGTAATGTGACTTACTCTGACATGCCCTTGTCAAAACAAGGCAGGGTTGGTTACACTAAAATCGACCATCATTGATAGCAGATATTGTAAGATATAGCTTGAGATGCAGGTATTATTGAGGTACTATGTCCTGAGGACCTCTTTGAACAAGAGATTCAGAACCGAATCTCTATCTGGATTTTCGAATCCGAAAAATATTGTGTATTGGCACATTGGAAATCTTATCAGCATGTGGAAAGACAAATAGATTTGAGGTTGTAGAAGGGGAGAGAAACTGCCAATTCCCTATGCAGGTTGCTCTTGGTTGGACATTGTAGCAGATGACGGAATATCGGTTTCACTTTCTTTTGACAAGGACTCATTTCATATTATGGAGCTGGTGTATTGGATGGTGATGTAGAAGTTTACAAGAAACTTCTCGATTGAGCAGCAGGTTTAATTGTTGGTTGCTATGGTGCTCGTGTTGTTGTTGTGAAGATCCTATTGTGATTCATAACTAACGTGACGGGCAAGTAGGATCTTAGCTAGTTGTTTTAGATAGTCTTTGAAACTGTGTTTTCGGAGACAGTCGGGACACTCAGCATGGTACTTGGTCTTAACTGGACAATCAACCATGAAGTGGCCGGTTTCACCACAGATGAAACATCTGGTGTGCAGTGGCCCTTGTATAACAGCGTAGCCATCTTGTATGGCCAGTGGTTCTGGACTTTCTGGTGGATATTCATGATAAGGCAAGGCATTTCCAGATTGTGATGGGTGTTCTTCATATTGTTGAACTGTATGTGCTTGGATAGGTCGATATGAAGGACAAGCATCAACAAGATGCGTAGCCCGGCAATGTGGACACCATATTGTTTTTTGTCCATAAGGTACCTGTGCAAGGTTTGACTGACCAGGCATATTGCTTTGGATAGACTTCAGGGTAGTTTGAAATTCATTGGTGAGTTTCTCCATTTGAAGTTGGTGTTGGTTATTAAGCAACTCTAGCGTGATTTCCAAAGCTGATCTCGGGTGTCCTCGATTGGCTTCGACTCATGGACAGGTGCATGTGGTGCTCCTCTTTCCCTAGATTCGTCAATATTTGATCCTTCGTCTTCTTCCTTGATGGCATCAGACATAGCTAACTTTAGACTCGTGTATTCATCATTGGATTTAAGCTCGCGTCTAATCCATCTTGGAAGGCCGACTAAGAACCAGATGATGAACATCTGTTCAGAGGGCTGTTCCGTACTTGACTTTTGAGGCGTTTGAAATGCTCGATATAGTCTCGTACATGTTCATCTTTTGTCATTTTGATGTTACTCAATTTGACAAAAGGGCTCTCTACCAAGCGAAAGGGCTTAAAACACTTGATAAAGGATTCTTTCAAAATTGACCAGTCTGTCTTTTCGTCACGATAAAACCAATCACGTGCTTTAGCGATCATGTTCATCGAAAACAATTGGACCATAGCATCGGGGGATGTTTTGCCATATACATCACATGCATTCTCAAATATTTGCAAAAATCTTTGAGGGTCCAAACTACCGTCAAACTTTGGTAGATCTAGCTTGGGTGTACGTCTCTCATGATGAGCATTGTGGGTAGCGGAGACTCCATTAAGGTTGGTTCTGGCCTGGGAGGGGTCAGTACCATAAAGATGGGCTCGTTCACGTGAAGACTCGGCTCTATCAGGTTCTTGTCTGTCGAACGAGTTTGTGGATGGCTCTTGGAGTTCGGCTCTCATTCGGTAGAACCCATGGTGTTTGATTTGTTCAGCTGTAGGGACCTTACCTCGTATGGATAATCGTCTGAGATTTCAGGATCTATATGTTGGTCCATTGGATACCGGGGTATGAGTAGCTTGTGTTTTTGGATTTTATAGGGTTTTTGGTGTTTTTGGATTTTTTTTCTCCACTCAGTATAAAAAGGGCTTTCTATTGGTATGAGTGTTGTTTTAAAAAAAATTTGGCGTTCATGCCTTTTTTTTCTTTTTTTTCTTTTTTTTCAGCCTCTAAGGCTTTGGAGAGATGGTGGTTCAGTCGAAATGCCAATCAGAGGTGTCATTTGAAAGTTATGGTCTGGTCAAGATGGGTGTTAATTACTCCGGTCGAGCTTTGACCTGATTGCTCCGGTTGAGATCTATTCGAATCCCTCCGGTTGAGATTTTATCGCTGCCTTCGGCTCCGGTCGAGATTTGAGCAGACACTTCGGTCGAGACTTCAGCGGACACTTCGATCGAGACTCTAGCGAGCGCTTCGGTCAAGATTTTAGCGGACACTTCGGCTGAGATTCTAGCGAGCGCTTCGGTTGAGATTTCAGGGAGCACTTCGGTCGAGATCTCAGGGAGCACTTCGTTCAAGATTTCAGTGGGCACTTCGGCTCCGGTTGAGATCCCAGAAAAATGCTTCGGTTGAGATTTAAGATGGGCCTCCGGTTGAGATTTTACTGAGGTCTCCAGTTGAGATTTTTGTTGGGCCTCCGGTTGAGAGTGAGGTGAGGCCTTCAGTTGAGATGGAAGCTGTGCCTCCAGTTGAGATTTCAGCTGGGCCTCCGGTTGAGATGTAACACAGTAGTTAACACACAATTGTAGAGTTAGGATGATATTGTCCAAGAACGGCCTTGTAATGATGCTATTCAAGAACGTGGCAGACTATAAGTGTCAGACTGCAGATGATGGCAGATCCAGATATGGATTATGTTGTTTATGGAGCGGATCACGGAAGAACGTTGGAACAGGGATGGAGTAGAGATGTGCATGTGTTCAAGCGGCAACTGGTGCCAAATGTTTACAGATCCCCTGCTCCAGAGGACCTGTAGTTTATCTTTCTGCTTCTTGCTTATAGATCTATTTCTTGCCTGTTACCAGGCTCATTTGGGCATTACTTGACTGTTTCTTATTTGTTACAATGCCCAGGCCAGGCAGAAATGGACTGACTGACTCTGTAGTATAGTTTTATTTGTCCTGTTTGTTAGAGGACTACTCAGGGTCGTCACTCTTGAACGCACTTACATTCTACATAAAGATGCAAGCCTAGAACGCTCTTTCACAGAACAGAGTGCAGCCCAAATGAACGTTCTATAGATTCTACTGCTACTTACTCTAAAAACGGGTTGAAATCAGATTCTACACTACACTGAACTGAGCTACATTTGCATAACTGATAAACAAGAAACAAGAACTAAACTACAACATGTTAGAAGTCCAAGAATCAAGAAACTAACCAGCCTTTTCATTCTTGGACATCCCAAGAACATCAAGAACTAGAATGTTAGAGAATATGCAAGATTTATGCCACATTTCTAGCCTATTTAGTTTACTTGAATGCTGGCTCCTACATTAATCCACAAGAAAACATGAAATCTAATCCACAACTAGGAAAGCAAGAAAACTAATCCACTCTAAATCCACAGCCACACACAATATGAATGGAAGGGCATGATCGTAGGGGCATCACTCAAGAAAACCATCATGATCAAGGAGCTTAGTGTAGCATCAAACTCATGGGAAATCTTCTTATTAAGCATGGAGTAGATACAATGCAAAAAGCTCCTCTTCACAAAGAGGGAGTCTCTTAAATAAGCAAGAGAGCTCCTTAGGTGGCATCTTAGTGGAATTTCCACATTTCACAAATTACAAGTGAAATATTGCTCTCCACTAGAGGTCACCATCAAAAGGTGGCTCACTCTACTTTCTTTAAGAGAGGTCTACTTGCATTTATTACATTTGCTATAAATACTAGTTCCTACATGGTCATTCCATCTTCCAAGAGAGGTGCTCTTGAGTTGCTCTGTCTGAGTATCTTGGGGATTCGTCAGAATCAGCCAACAAGGTTCTACTCGTATACACAAAGTAGAAGTTTGGAAAAAGTTAGACAACATGGTGAAATACTTGAGAAAAGATAAATTTTCAAATACTGATGTTCAAATGATACAGAAAACAACCAATGAATTTGTGGATGCAGTTCAAAGTGCATGGGGTGTTGATCATATAACACATTATATGGTAAGATTTTGATTTTACACTACGATAGACAAATATGTGCAATTAAATTAGATACTTTTGGTACTGATTTAGGTTATGTTTTTATGACATGCAGCACATATTACGACATCATTCGACATTCTTTGCAAGAAATAGTGGAAGTCTTAGCATATGGTCATCGCAAGGAATGGAAAAATCTCATTGGCAAGCAAGAGCGGCATTTCATAAAAGTACACAACATGGCGGGACTAGCACAAAAAACAGCTATATACTGCAACTTTTCCAATGGTTTTACAGAAGAATCCAAATTCGTCATAATACAAAATCGACGGATTATAAAAAATTTTAAAAAGCATGCAAATTTATACAAGCCAATAGGCTATAGACACACAATAAAATTTTGTATATTAAATAAAAATATTTACAAAGTACAATTCAGCAGTATCTAATCTGCTTCCGATATTTTTTCCAATGAAAGTTGCAACTTAAAATCATGCAACAATTTTCTTCTTTCATATGGATCCAATAGCTCATAGTTTTCATGCTCACTCAGATCAACGTAAGCAGCATACACTGCAAAATGAGATGATCTGAGCATGGAATTCAGTGGTCCATATCCTAAGATTTTAACCGCAATAGTTTTCTTTACAAATATTATTTTATGCACCTTATTGAAATTATGTCCTCCAAGAAAATGAGAAGTGCCTTGATTGCCATAATCATAGTTTCACCATGTTGATGAAACTTTGAATGGGCAGCACTTATCTCATTATTCTTGAAGGACTTCATATAGTGCCCTAGTGCATGATCTCTTGAAAATTCTCTAGTAGAAGATCTCTGCCCTCCTCGACGAATTGCAAAATCATCAAGGAAAATTGTTTCCTGAAATGATAAAAAACAAAGTAAGCTCCAGTATATAATCTGACATAACAAATCTACTAGTACTTGATAAGAGACAAAAACTTATGCATTCGGCTTTGTCTTCTCTGATTATTGTCTCTCCATCAATATTATGTCCACCTTTTGATGTCAATATTGTTGGTGAATAGACAGTTGGCTGTGGAAAACCAAGTTGACTTTGGATTCTAAGAAACTCCTCCTTAGAAAGTAGATCATCTTCTTTGTTGCGCATTTCCTCCACAGCCATTTTCAGACAATCTTTTCTTGAATAGAAACTTATCATTATATACCACCAGGGAGAAGATCATCAGCATCAAAATCAATTATATCCGAAAATTCATCAAGTTCTCTGAACGCAAGAACACCGAGCAGAAAAGAAAAGGGATGCGAAGTGCGCTTGAATGCAATACCGGACGATGTAGTATCGGATCCAGGCGCATAATAGTCAACGAAAGGTAATGAGAGCAAGCGGCGTGCTTGAAATCGATATCCGGAAAAGCAATCGTAAATTTGCGTGAAAATAAAAGATCTATTTATAAAAAAAAAATTGCACGTGTGGAGGACTGTCGAAGGAACACGTGTCGAATTGTGATTAGGCATTCTAGCCACTGTGTCACATTTTTCGCGAAGATGCAAAAAGACGAAAAAGGTGAAGGTGCCTTAAATAATTTTAAGGCACAAAAATGTGAAGGCCCGCAATATGTAGTTGGCCTTCGGTTCCAATAATTGAAGTTGCCATTCAAATTGTGGAAAACAGTGGTGGACAATATCATGTCCTTGTGATAATCGCACGGACAGGTGACCAGAAGTGTAGATACTGAAGCTGGAAGACTGAGTTCACAGGAGAGAAGTCGAGTATGATTAGGGTAGGGTTAGGTTAGGTTGCCTGGAGATGAGGTTTGTTCTTTTTTTTTTATTGAACTTCAAAATGAAAATTTCAAAAAAAATTTACAACAGAAACAAAACTTCAAAGCTGAAAGATTGAAGTGCTTCTCTCTCACTTGCAAAAAAAAATTCCAAAATTCTGGCAATTCTAACCCATCTCCACTAATTTGATCATAACGTTCCCAATATTGAACCAAATCAGATAAACTCAGTAGCTCTGAAAAGCTAACAACAAGCTCTATCAGTCTATAGGATCAAATCAATGATTGAAAGTGATTTGATAGGTCAAATTAACAACAGAACAGGGCTGAAAACTTTGAAGAAAAAAAAACTAGCAAAACTAGAGCTACAAATCAAGATTTTGTGAGAATTTGCAAAAGCTAACTTGATCAAATCTTGTAAATATCATAATGACTTGTACCTATCATCATTAGACATTTGTGGAGCCTATTCCCACTTGTGAGATCTATGCCCAAGTCATTTAGATAGATCATATAGGTTGTACATATCATTTAATTTGGAAACGAGTGGTTAAATTGGACAAAAATTAGTTTAGTAGTGTTATGCCACTTGGCACCATTCTAGTGGTAGAAAAAGCTATATCACATGGATAGGAGTGGTCTCCCATGTGTGAAATGTCAATCATAAAGTTCAGATCCATTGTATATAGATTTTATTTGAGTCAAGTATGGAATCTCCTAAATTATAGGAGTAGGGCCCTAGATTGCAGGAATCTAGAAGGTCAGCACAAACCGCCAATGGATGATGTGGCAAATTAGATAGATCTTATCCAAAGTGGATATGGATGAGTACAATGAGTTGTAAACTATCCAAGGAACAACACCCTTTGACAGATGCTAAAAAAGTGCAGATGTAAGAATATCCATATTAGTCACTTACAAGATCTCTAATATATGCCTTCATTTGTACTAGGCCTAAGAGACATCATTTTGTGAATATTTTGGCTCTTTAGCAAGTGAGAGCTTCTAGCTTCCTTGTGAATGTGAGCCATAGGGATCTCCATTGCTAGGTCTCATGTGCCCTATCCACATGAATCAATGCTCATGTTCATATCTTGTACTATTCTTTCTATTACTAATGTGATTCCATTGTGATCTCATTGTTTCTAGCTTTCTATTGATATGTTATCATGATTGTCTTGTTATCTTCTTGCTTTTAACTTTACTTCATTGTTATTGCTATTAGTTTGGGATTTGGCACATGACAAATGGTGTCTTTGATTACGGCCATCCCGGAATCAAATCTAAGCAACAACCTCATTGTTAATTACTTTCTTGATGGTTGGCTCAAGTACTTCTAGCCGAATTACCATCATACCATTCATATACCTCCTGCATGGTTTCCACCCTACACATATCACTGCTTCTCTCCCTATGTATGATTGGGCATCTCTTGTTCATAAGAATATTTGCATGGCCATAAATAAACCACAATGGATTTGTAGGTGGCATTCTAACCAAACTAATCAAATTCCAACTTCAAGATCGCCAAGATGTACTAGTTGACCCATTGTTTGCATGTCAGGGACTATTAGATGCAACCCCAAATGCATCAAGTGCAACTCCCTCTCCTTACACAAAGGACACAATATTCACCCCACCCCTATTTTATATGCATCTCCACCATCATCACCCAAAGTCTCGAGCCTTCGTCACCACCTCGACATATTGTTGCATTAGTTCCATCTACATCTTCTCCCATTGCATCGACATCCACCTCAATCATTGTTTCACCACCTTCACCCACACAAGCCCAAATACCACTAGAGTCTATTCCACTATACAATTTGTCATCACCTTAAAGCATGAATCTACCATCAAAGATTCAATTCCTGACGAACATGATAAGGAGCTTTGACTCTTCTGATAAGTAGGATAAGTAAATGGTCATCAACATCCAACCTGTATTCACACAAGCTTCTCACCCTCCTCCTCTCCTTTTTCACACAGGTACATTAAAAAAAATTCTAAAGTTAAAAAGACCCCATAAGGATTGCCATGCAACTTGTCCGAGTTTACATTTTGGGAAACCAAGTGAAATAAAGTTTTTTTTTTAAACCATAAATGTCAAAAAAAAAGAGAATAAAGAGTATGTGAGAGGAAGCTTTGGACAAATTCAAAATTAAAGAGGGGGGTGGTGCAATTTTTTTTACAATCAAAGTCTTAAATTGAGAAACAAAATTAAATCTTTGGTAAAAAGAGAGAAGGGAGTCCCTATTGGTCATCAGGCCTGCCAGTGCACCAATGGCGAACACTTGGCTCCATGGGACAGGTGCCCCCAGCACCATGGCGCAAGGGCACAAGGGCATCCATGCCTCTGTTGTCATCCTCAAGGGGGCACTAGCATGGGAGAGCACCCTTGAGCTGAGCGACATGGGGCTAGATGTCTTCCATCAGGGCACCGAGCCTCGGGCCCGGTGACCCGAAAGGGGCATGCCCCCCTCTTCCCAAGAGGGTGCACCCTCCCCCCCTCCCCTCTCCCTTGGGGCATGGCCCTACCCCTTCCCCTTCCACTCTCCCATTCTCTATTTTAAATCCCCCCCCCCACCCCCCAACACACACACACACACACACACACATACACACATTTTTTCTCTTTTTTCAATGTTTTAACAATAGTTTTTTTCTTCTTCTCTATTTTAGATGTCCATTCAAAAAAAAATTGCCCCATATTTTTGAGCAAATTTTCTACATTACGTAAAAGTACACATCTATTCGTCTAAAAAAACAACATGGTTAAATATCAATGTAAGGATCATCGACAGTGACTATCACAATCCTGTGGAAATGTCTTTGGTACTTCTACAGCCTTTCCTCTATAAAAAAAATCCTACTCATTTATGCAGATGATGTCATGATCAAGGTCAAAATAAGATTGCAACAATAGACATAAGATCAAAATAGACATATGATAGAAATAAGTGAGGTCAAATTTTGACCCTTCGATTCGCTTCGACTCGTCGATCCTTATTTGAAATGGACTTCAATCTACTCCAACCTGTCAACCCAAGCCAAATTGATAGTAGACTTCGGTATGCTTAAACTTGTTGACCCAAGCCAAGATTGAAATGGATTTCAATTCTCAGGTTCAAAATAAAGAAATTTTACCTAAACTGGGTAAAAACCTAACTCTGTAAACTATGTAAAAGCTTGAGTGTTTTTGCAGACTTGATAGGTCCTCATTACAAGATGAATTTACAAGAAAATTCTAACACTCTTCCTTAATGAGAATCCTATAACTTTCTGATCCTTTAACTTAAACAACTTTTGACATCCATTAGGACTCTCTGAATTTAGAGCTTTAGTAAAATTGTCAGTAGCCATGAAATGTATTCTAGCAAAAAATTAGAATGACTTCTCTATTGAAGATTTTCTCTCTAATATAATGATATTTAATCTCAATATGCTTACTATTGGAATGAAACCTAGAATTTAGTGACAGTGCAATAGCACCTTAGTTGTCCCAAAATATTTGAGTTGAATATAGCTAGTTCGATATCAGAAAGTAAATGTCATAGTGAAACATATTTTTTTTATAGCATGTGTTGTAGAAATATATTTTGCCTCAGTAGAGGATAAGGTAATAGAAATTTGTTTTCTGGTAAATTTCCATGAAATAGGACCATTGTTAAGTAGAAATACATAACTTGATTTGAAATTTCTTTGTACCCACATTTCCTGCCCAATCTACTACCTTAAGTTTGATGATGTTCCTTCAAGTGTGAATGAAACTGTAGCAACAAAAGAGTGATTTGATGTAATTGTGAAGAATTGCCAAAAATTGGCAAATCTAGCTTGATCAAAAACCATGTAGTATAATGTAAATTTTGTACATAAGTGAATTCCACACATGTGAGGCCAAGATGCCACATGTCAACCCACTCCTAATGTAGGTTAGGTCAAGTCCATAGGGTTGGTCATGTCATTTTGGCAGTGATTCCTAGTTTATAGGACCTAAATCCTAGATTTAAGGTGAAAATTTGACCAACTAGCTATCTACCAAGCATGACTCTAGGAAATAGACTAGGGTTTCATTTTAGGTCATCTTTGCATTTGGTCTATTGTAATAGTTGCACTAGTCCTTGGTAGCTCGTAAATGGCTTAGCACTCTAACACGTGTCTTCCAATGTGTTACTCCAATATTAAATGTGAATTGACTCAATGTGCTGACTACAAATGCACCTAGTTATAGACAATGCTCTAACTTAACTTAACTATCTTGCGGGATAGTTAGCCCTTGTAAAGTATTATTTAAACTACATTGGGCCCTTATTGGCCTATTATCCTTATTAATTACTTTGAGTTATCCAAAAGCGGCGTCTACTGAGGAATGTATGTTGCAAGCCACGCATAAGAAAGTGTCGTGGGCTTGAGCGCCCAGTGAAGGCCTTGAGAATTCTCAATGTCCCATAAGTAACTGCTTGCCTTGAACTCTCCCATATATAAGTTGGGGCTTCTCTATATCCTCTATCCCCTAGTACCAGCCCTTTTGGGGGTTAGACGGATGGCGGGTGGCTAGGCAACTGGGGTTGGGATCCCAGTATGCGGCTCGCGTGGGTACGTGTGTGTGCATGGCCCTGAGGCCCAAATTCTTTACATGGTATCAGAGCCACGTGGGGGTTCCTTTGCCTGTGCTTGCTTGAGTGGGGTGTTGAGGAATGTATGTTGCAAGCCACGCACAGGAAAGTGTCGTGGGCTTGAGCGTCTAGTGAAGGCCTTGAAAATTCTCAATGTCCCATAAGTAACTGCTTGCCTTGAACTCTCCCATATATAAGTTGGGGCTTCTCTATATCCTATCCCTAGTATCATCCCTTTTGGAGATTAGACAGATGGTGGGTGGCTAGGCGACTGGAGTTGGGATCTAGTACGCTCGCGTGGGTACGTGTGTGCGTGGCCTTGAGGCCCAAATTCTTTACGTCACCGTCTTTAAGATCCTCTTCCTCTCTTGAAGATGCTACAGACGTAGCTAATGATCGTTCTGCAGCCCTTGCATCAGAATATCCACTGATCTAATGAAGATTGTCATTGTTGACGTCGCCATAGTAGATGCGCTGGTCCATGGTAGCTCGAATATACCTCATACCTCTTATGAGAGCCTTCCAATGGGTAATGCTAAGATTAGCCATATATTGGCTTAGTGAGCTAGCGGCGATGGATGTTGGATGTGGAAGAAGAAATTGAAAAAGAAGGAGAATTCGAGGAATTGAGAAAGACTGGCAGTTAGCACCTCCTTTCATTTTGCAAGACCCTAAGCTCTCGGTGAGGCCGGGACTGTAGCCTGGTGGCCGCTGATAGTCACGTCGAGATGGAGTTTGTGGAGCCATCCTAATGGACTACCTGCTTGCTTGGTAGGTTGAGTAGAAGCCAGACTTGCTAGAAATTGTGTGTTGTAGTCTGTTGTCCTATAAGATTTTCAAATAGAGAAGTAAAGCGACCCTTTCTGGTTACTGTTGGAAAGATCAGTAGAACTGTTCTATATTTCGATGGTTGTGAGTAAGCCGGTGTTCTGATCATGCATGACTCAAGTGTGTTGTGAATTCTGCTGGTTGCTAAGGAAATTATCTGCTGGACTTGTTGTCGCTGTGAAGGCCATGGCTGTTGTCCAAACTTGCATAGATGATCCTTTCATGCGAGCAGTAGAGAGCTATGAATTGGAAGCAGTACAGTGAAGGAGAAATCCTTTTGCTCTCTTTCCTCAAGCAATTATCTTTTTGGTAGTAGACCATCTTTCAGAAAGTTGCGTAGGTAATTGGTAGGACTTCGGTAACCTTTTTCGTCTGTCTGTTCTCTGCTACACAAGCGTTCTGTTGGCTGCCAGACAAGCGATTAGTTTCTTGCTACGCCAGCGTTTAGTTCAGCTCACAGTGAGCGAAGCTTTGCAACAGAGAGCAGAGAGTTTTGGTGGGCGCTTTTGTTTGGGCAAGTTCTCCGGATTCATTTGCAAAAGGTTTACAATGGCCGACGGCTCCATTGAGGTTAACGACATTCTTTGTGAAGAATATTCAAAAAAATATATAAAAAAGATCTCGGTTCAGTTGGTGAGGTGGTCCATCACAGGGTTTCCTTTGTACAGTTGTTCTCATGGCTTCGGACATCTCCCTATTTCGTCCTCTCTCTCTCAAACGACCTGCTTCAACTGTATCTCCCCTCCTGACTCCCCTCCTCGTTCGCGTCAGGCTGTGCTGGGTTCCTCGCTTGCCACAACACCCCCTGTTCCTCCTTCGCCCTCATCTTCCCATGGCATTGTTGCCCCCTTGCTTGGTTGTGAACCTCCTTCGACCCTTGTTGCAATGTCTTCTCAACCCCCTGAACGGGTTCCTTGCCATGCTTGTAGTCGTTTCTTCTCTCCTAGAGGAGGTCTTGCCTGTCACCAGCATTCTTGCCCTGCGCTGCTTCAGTCGTCTCAACATCGCCATCCTCTTTCTGCACCCCATTCGCCCTCTGCTTCAGCTTGGTCTTGGATTTCTTCCCTTGACGTCCTCAGAGCTTTTCACTTGGGCTTCCCTCGTCCAAGGCTCTACTTTCATATTCCCCTCGCTCTCCATCATGAAACTCAAGTTGCTATGCGCCATCCTCTTGATCGCTTGGCTATTGGCCCCTTTGACATTGCTGCTTGGCATCTTTTTTTTCTTTTTCCCCTTTGGTGTCTAGTCCTTCCTCCGAGGGGTGTGGATGCTGGTCATAGAGAAACTCGTGCTCGTCTTCGTCGCTTTCTATCGGGATATTGGGAAACGCTTCATGATGAACACTTTGCACGTTGTCAGGCACTTGCTGCTCGCAACTCACAAGACTCTCAACCTCAAGGCGCCCCACCCCCCATTTCTTGTAGAGGTGTGGGTCTTCTCTCTACGGTTTCTTCTGCACCTGTAGCTTTTCTTGGGAGCTGGGCACTTGTCGCCACTGCTTTGTCTTCTCGGTTCCTTTCCGGCTTTCGCCCTCTCTTGGCGGATTGCATTGCTCGTGTGGATAGCGGTTCTCTGCCTTTCCAGCACCTCCTCATCGCTGCGCGAGAGCTCCTCCCCCTTTCTGCCTAGGCTTGTCTTCCTCCTTTTGAGCAACTCCTCACTTTCAACTCAGATCACCTGCAAGAGACCCTCTTGGAGCTCGTGCACTAGTATACCCTTTTCCAGCATGCTCTCTGAGGCTCCTTCGGCATTGCATCGAGCTCGGCTTCTTTCTTGTGCGGAACCTGGTGTCGGGGCTTGGCTGTTAGCTCGGCTTGTCATTCCTTCCTTTCGGTTGTCCTCGGCCATCTTCACCACTGCTTTTCGTCTTCGCTTGGGGCTACCTCATCCTTCGGTCTTGGGTCTCTCCAGGTGTGTTTGTGGTCACCCTATTGATGCTCTTGCTATTCACCTCCTCCGCTGTCCTTCTGGGAGTGAGCGCACAGCTACGCATGATGTTGTCAAAGATGCAGCGGCCGCTATAGCCAGAGATGGAGAATTCCATGTCCTCAGAGAACAGTCTCATGTCCTTTCTTCTTCCGCGTCCCACTCTTCCCGCAGGCGTGTTGACAGGGATGGGCTTCGTACTTTGGCAGATGTTGTTGTTGTTGATCCCACACGCGGTGACCTATTGCCTCGCTCTGCCTTCACCCCAGGAGAAGCGGCAGGCGTGGCAGCACAAGAGAAGGAAAAAAAGTACTCCGACAGGCACCCCACTGATGCTTTCCTTCCCTTGGCTATTGAGACTTATGGCACCTTGCATCGACGCTTTGAGGATTTTCTTCGCATGTGTTCTCATCAGGCGGCAGAGCATCAAGGTATTCCTGGTTCTATTTTCATGGCTTCTTTCAAACAACGTGTTTCCATTGCCCTGCAACGTGCTCAGGCCCTATCTATTCTGCAACGGGCGACGGTGGCTGGGTCTGCTACATCTCATCTCCCTTCATTAGCCGACTCACCACCTCTTCACTTTTCTGATCTGTTGCAGTCAGTTGGCAAACTCCCACGGACATCATCATAGTTCATGCACTTTTATTTTTAATGCCAAGATTTGGATTGATCTTAACTTTACTGCAAGCTTCGCTCTTGTTTGAGCCTACTTTTGATTAAACTTTCCCTTCCGGGTGTATATATCTCTTTCATCAATGTACCTACTACTTTTTCCTATGAATAAATGCACCAGGGTGTGGAATAAGCTTTCCAAACGAAATTAACCGGACATTTTAGCTAACAATCTTTCTCCTGTACGTGTTATAGATCCAGCATAGCTGCAAACTAGTTTATTTTTGTTGTAAACAGGTCTAAAAACTTGGGTCCATCCAGCATAGCTGCAAACTAGTTTATTTCTTCCAGTGATGGCAGTGGCAGGGGTCGGCTATCGTAGTATTTGCATATTTCCAGCGATGGCGGCTGTGAAGGAAGGGCCGACGGTGATGGCGTTCCTGTATGGATTTTGTATATGCTTTTCAACTTGAGAATGAATAGTTGTCAGTGTTTCAGGCTACGTCTTCTATAGATCCAGCAACCAATTGTTTCGATTGCCAAGAAACCACTGTTAGATGTTTGTCTATTCTGCGCCTGTCTTCTGTGTTCACTGAGATGGCGGTACCTTTAGCAAGAAATGCTAAATCTCATTGTTCTGATCAGTTAACCGAGGAGGAGACTAACAAAGTCGTGGATGATATATGAGATGTGGACCGAGCCGGGTTCGAGGAGGAGGCTAACAGAGTCGTGGAAGAGATGTGGACCGAGCCGAGGAGGAAGGAGACCTGACGTGTTAGGATATGTGGACCGAGCCGAGGATGAAGTATTCTGGACCGAGTGCTTGAGGAAGGGGGAAAGGTTGTGTGGCTAGCTGAGTAGTCGAAGGGGGTATTTTGGGCCTTAGTTAGGTTAGGGTTAAGTTATTTTGGGACTGTAGGGTTAGGTTGTTTAGGTTAGTTTCTTTTCTATAAAAAATATTAAACTTCAAATTGAAGAAATAAAAAAAAATTACAAAGGAAACGAAACTTCAGAGCTGAAAATTTGAAATGATTCTCTCTCACTTGGAAAAAGCCAACAAAATTTTTTCAAAATTCTGGCGATTCTGACCCATCTCCAATAATTTGATCATAACTTTCTCAATATTGATCCAAATCACAAAACTTTAGTACCTCTGGAAAGCTAACAACAAGCTCTATCAGCCTATAGATCAAATCAATTATTGAATGTGATTTGATAGGTCAAATTAATCACATAACAGGTCTGAAAATGTTGAAGAAAGAAAACTAGCAAAACTAAAGCTAAGAATCAAGAATTGACATAATTATTTGGATACTAATCCAAATAACCTGCCATATGGATCAAATCAAATCTAAGACAATGCTCTAAAATTCTATGTATAGAAACTTGAGATTAAAACTTAAATCAAATCTGAAAAATTATAGTCACCTATTTTGATAGCTTTTGGAAAAAACGCAATAACTTTTGCATCTTTTATCCAAATGCCTTGCAATTGGTGCAAATGAAAGTAAGACAAAGCTCTACAAACTAGTGAATCAAATTAGAAATGAAAAATGCAATTGAATGTCGAAAATTGGTTTGAGAAGACCTGAAAATTTTAAACTTAAAAACTAGCAAAAGAAAGTTATAAATGCAATAAACTTAACAAATCTAATGAAATTCACATAGAATTATCATGAATTTAGGATCTGCGCTCTGATACCAAGAAATATCATGTGCTAAATCCCAAACTAATAGCAATAACAATGAAGTAAAGCTAAAAGCAAGAAGATAACAAGACAATCATGATAGCATATCAATAGAAAGCTAGAAACAATGAGATCACAATGGAATTGCATTAGCAATGAAAGAAAGAGTACAATCAAGGGAAATGGAGCATTGATTCATGTGGATAGGGCACATGAGACCTAGCAATGGAGATCCCTATGGCTCACATTCACAAGGAAGCTAGAAGCTCTCACTTGCAAATGAGCCAAAAGATTCACAAAATGATGTCTCTTGCCTAGTTATAGACAATGCTCTTACTTAACTTAACTTAACTATCTTGAGGGATAGTTAGCCTTTGTTAAGTACTATTTAAACTACATTGGGCCCTTATTGGCCCTTACTTTGGAGGGCCTAAAGAGGGAACCGCCTTGTTCTTAAGGCTAAACTTACATTGGATATTATCTTGCATGTATAAGCATGGATGTACTAACTATACATGACACCATTTTTAGATAAACAAAAGTTGAATGTCTGGTTGAGGTAATTATTAAAGTCCTTGGTGAGCACGACATGAACTTGGAGGATTAACTATCTTAGTAGTAGAGTGAGGCCATTTGATACCGAAATTCCATGGGTGAATTTTTCTCTTTTCCAAGCTCTAGTAGGACATGATTTGGCTATCTCCAATTATGCTTGGGTTATACTTAGAGGATGTTTGTTGTTGAGATTTGTTGATTTTTAGTTCCAAAATTATTTGAGGGTGATTGGTAGGGTGTCTAAGGGCCTATCCCCACCAGCCCATTAGCAAGGCTTCAGTTAAACATAGATTAACTACTAGTCTATTAGCACTAACTAGTACATGAGGTCCCACCTGTCGTTTGTAGCACTCCTAATGGGTCAAAGTTAAGGCTTTTTTGGGCCCCACCATTGCCCCTTAGTGCATCCCCATGAAATTGCAAACCTACGCTAGCACCTCCACATAACTATCCATGAGTTGCTTCTATTGCATCTAACATAGTTGTATTTTCTCTTTTTCTCTAGATGTGCTAGGTGCAACCTCAGAAAGAGATTCAATGTTTTCAAATGTTAAACCAAAAACAATGTTTCATCTTCCATGTCATTTGACATGGCTCATAACATTGTCTCCATCATCATAATGGCCTTGTCACTCTTTTTCCAGTGCCTCATTTAGCACTACTATGTTGGACAACTCTCCTACTACATTGCATAAATATCCTTTGACACAAGATAATAATAGCACAACATTAATTTAAGAATATGTGTGTATATATATATGTCAAGATGTCAATTTTGAGCAAAATCATTTATGGCCATTTGAGAGATTGTTGAACTAAACTTGAAATTTTTTGGGCAATTGGTTATAGGTTCTGTGCATGAATGTGATGCCTGTGATTGTGGGTTGTGACACTACCATCATATGTCTAAACTATGAGCTTGATAAAGGCCTGATGAGGTGAAGAGGTGTTTTTGCACATGGATGAACATATCTTTTGTTTCACATAAAAGAATCATAGTCCCTTTAACTTACACTTTTTATATGCTTTTGGATGATCATATATTCTTCATCAATTTCTCTTTCGCCCAACGATTGTAAGAGCTAAAGTCAAATCTCCTAGGAGAAGATTGAAAACAAACTTAGCAAGTCCCTTGCTATTGAAGGCATCAATTGTTGGAAAGACATCTACGACACTCATGAGCCCACAAGTCTTGATCATATCATCCAAGACCATTTAGTAGACACCTTGGAATCACAATTGTTGAGCTACTTGGACTCCAACTTTAAGAATGGCAGTCTTCACTTCAAAATAGAAAACAAACATACCCATTGGACATTTCAAGGTGCTAATAAAATAGGGCCACATTTACCAAGCTATGAAAGGGCTAAACTTTTTATTCATCTGGTTCAACTTGAACTACCATGGCATCCAAGCTTTGCCCATTTGTAATCCCTTTGAGGAAAGTATCCTACACTTATTCATTGAATGTCATCATTTGTATTTGAACGATGTAGATTTGAAATGTGCTTCCACATGAAATTAAGAACCAATTTCACTTCCATCGTGCTATTATTCTATGCTATTTCTCTCCCCTTTGGAATTGCAAAACATTTGGAGAAATTCCTAAACCAATTTCCTTTCTAATATCTGGTTAAACAAGAGTGATGGAATTTTCAATTTTAATGTTGTGTATCTCAAAGCTAATTCTGTTCTTTCAAACTCTTTGGAGACTTTTTAAAGTGTGACTCACATGTTGTACATTTTTAATCCCACTTTTTTTTAAAGTGCGACTCACGTGTTGTACATTTATATAGAGTTCTAGCTAAAACTAGTTTCTTTTCAAAGAAAAAAGAGTCATACCTCCTCTTCAAAGTATTCCTTCCTAGGTGGAGATATGCTATGTCAATTGGATACCATCGAATCTTTGAATACCCAAGTTACCTCGATATCATGGTGTATAGGATATAACATTTTAGACCATCTTTCTCAAAAAATTCAAGTCATATAACTCATCAAACCAAAACGTCAAAAAAATCAGAATAGAAACTTGTAGATATAGAATGTAAAACAAGACCCATATGAGCAACGTTTCTAAGAGATTATGATTGTATTGCCTTGCCACCAATTTGCCATAATGCATCTTTGATATGATGTACATTGAAACACTAGCAACTAGTCATTCATGGAATTCAGTAATGACTATTTGTATTTTACACTATTGTAAACCCAATGCACTTGAAACCACCAGTACATAATTTATGTTACCTCCACTCTTTTGGGTTATCCAATAGAAAAGTATTATACTCTTAGCTGGTTGTAGACCCAATAGCAGCATGTCATCATTCAGTCATGTAGAAAATCCTAGGGGACCTTTCAAGGCTTTGCTGCTATTGTTGCTTATCTTTGATCCCACATGGAGGAATTATTGATATGGAATTATTGATATTGGCTAAGCATTCACCCTTGCATCCACTCAAGTCTCAGTCCACCTGGAAAAGGAATAAAACATTGAAACAATGTGTTGATTGAGGTTTTCAGGCCCAAACTTCACATTCATGCAGGCAAGGAGTAAGTTTTGATTGATTGTCTTCAATACTTTGTCTTAAATGGAGTGTAGTGTTTAAGATCTTGATAGATGCCCTCAACAGACCCCAAAGCTGCAACTATTGACACCAATAGGGAGACTAGACTGAGGATTTGCAACCAAACCCACTTCGTGCTCCAGCGTCTTATATTTTGCTGATTAATGTACATTGCTACAGGAAAATAGACTGTCAAAGGCCAAAATCCATAGGCACCAATCAGCCCCACAATGTCATTGAAAAACGGAAAAAGCATGGCAAAAAGGGTGGTGGTGAGAACAAAGGCTGTTCGCCATACTAATCGAAACAAGTTCATATGGAGCCGTCCAAAGAAGGCCATATTCATGACATGGGTATTATGAATGAATCTGCTCCGAGGCCATCGTTTCCCAATCCAACTCTCAACAACTGCGAAAATTGGCTGGGAGAAAACCTGCAAAGGTGATTGGTCAATCTGTCAGGGTATGCAATTAGCCAATTTTTTTAAGACACAACAAGCCAATTTTCAAGCATTTGAAGCTTAATCTTGCTAGCATAAACAATAAGGGGCACATCAATTGGAAAGGATGCAGCCATCTTATTACTGTGGTTTTATGTTGCAAAATTCTTGGAAGTCAGCAAGTTATGTTTCCTCAAATAAAAGATAGGAGAATAGAAAAGTCACCTGGTAGGCACCAACCAAATGCACCACTATGCATGCATTTGCAAAGTTGATAAGCCAGTAAGGGTTATAGAATCCGAATCCAGTCAACAGATTTCCTGGAGCATTGTTTCCAAAGGCTGCATATCCAACGCAGCCAATGGTCATGTAGAAAAAGGTGGTTGTGCTAACCCCAATCAAAGTTGCCCTCTTCATGGTTTTGTTTTCAGCAGGTGGATTCTTCACGGTATCCTGCACAATAACGTTGCATGATATGAAAATGTGCTATCTTCATTGGAAACAACCCATATCATTGCAGCTGTCAAGCTCATCTCCAACAAGTGGACTGTGAATTGTTATATTGGTATATAAGAGCATCTTCTATTACCTGGATCTCGATCAGAATTGACGAGAATGAATAGGCAAATGCAATGTTCCCCAAAGCCTGAAAAACCTGCCAAACTTTTGTGGCTCCTGAAACATCATCAGAACCATGTCCTATGCCGATCCCACCAATACTACCATGCGAGTGGCCACTTTCTGTCACTCGAAAATTGGGTTCATTAGTAACAGGGAAGGTAGATACAAATTGCGAATTGCATTTCAGAAGGTCTTTCTCTTAAACTGCGTCGAATTGATCATTTTATGGTTTCTAGTAGATATTAAACTACAAATGTGCTCAAAGTTAAACATCATACCAAATGCTTTTCCAATGCCAAGACCCAATCCGATGGAAGAATAACTTAAAGACATCACGGCTGCGATGATTGATAACCACCACATTCTGTGGAAATCCGGAATCTGAGAGAAAATGATTTGAAATACTCCAAAAGTGATCATGTAAGGGTTGTTGGAGATGTAGCATGGAGAATTATCTCCATTTGAGTGAAAGCAGTTGGATCTTTTGATTGCTCTGTAGAGGAAATGATGCATCATGTTAGATACAAGTTACTGTGATGAACAAAGCATTTGGAATTTCCAGCAGATATTCACTTAGAAATTATGTGATGGAACTACTTCATTATAAACCACACACACACACACATATCTAATTAACTGCAAGACGCTATTGCAGATTCTTCGCTTTCAGGCAGTTATTCAAAGTTATAGAGAGATGGAATTGCATATCACCCGACCGTTCATACTTTCCAAGTCAATGTTGACTGTGGAACAATCATTTGACTGAAACTTTATACTTAGTTTAGAGCCTCAACAGACTTACACCATGCTGGTTGAAGCAGTGACCGTGTATCCAACAGCAGTTGCCCATAAATTTGTGTACTGTGTGAACGCACAAAGCCATTGTTGGGTAGAACCTGTTGGGAGCATCAGTTTTGCAATAGTTAGACGGTGACTATGCCTGCCAGAAAACAAGCATGAGAGCCCTGTTCTAGCAATGCTGCATAGCTCCCGAATAGTTCTTTGAATTCCATGTAAAACTAGTAAAAGGATGAGTCAAGAATACTAAGAAGGAAGATTAAATCAATATTGAAACTTGAAAATGCTATGCAACTTTTCCTCTGTGAAAATCTTTAATCAATACTGCTCAAAATTTGAAGACGAAATACTCAACTTGAAATTTTAGGTTGTGGTAGCATGATAACATCTCATAGAATAAGTTGGTTACATTTGTAGAGTTGTCTGATTAAGAAAATCGTAGTCACTGAAATTGACAGGTCATAGCTGCTGGATGAATATTTTTGTATGAATCCTTACCCAAGTTTGCTTTGACAGCATCCATATAGGTGTAGTTGCGCTTCCCAGTAATGGGATCAGGAGATCTGTAGCAATCAGCCAGTAGTAGTGAAGTGTAGTATGTTACAAATGCAAAAAATATGAGAGTGATCGGACCAGCAATCCAACCCATTTGGGCTATGCTCCAGGCCAGAGACAGCACTCCAGAACCGATGACTGCCGTTATAACGTGTGCAGAAGCAGTCCACATGCTTCCTGATCAATGCACAATTAAAATCGCAGATCAGAACAAAACGTGCGTTGTATGAACTTTACCACTGTGACTGACTACGAATACTTCACAGAAATGGCTTGCTGGCAGCTGAATAATTACATACACGAATTAATGCTTAGACGAGTGACGTTTGTAATGACAAGTTACAACTTCAATTTCATTGGCTGTTTAGTCATCACTGATTTTATGTAGTTTCGAACAGTAGAAACATATATAAATTATTGGGTAGGCAATAGTTCCGTATTCGCTACAATGATGCATGTATGCCGGTACCTGTTCGGCGAGGACGGCCATCATCATCGTACTCTTCAGAGTACGCGGAGGTGCTCCTTTTAGAGCCATTCTCCATGTCCACTGCTTGCACTTGAACCATCTTCAAAGGATTGCGGTGTTTGTGGAGGTCCTAAATAGATTCGCTTATGCAAGATTCTTCTGTGGTACAGCTTGCTCTGCTAAGATCTTTGCTCAAATGATCTGAAAACAGAAGACAGTGAGTTCAAGGCAATGCAGGAAGTACTTGCGGTTTTGGACGCTTGCAGGAAGTAATTATAAGGGTGAGAGAGAGACTCCAGACTTGTGTCAGTTTACAAAACCGATAGTTACCTTCAGTACAGAGTCTGCAGCTGAATGAATTGTGTGTTCCTACTACCCAGTATCGGTCATCATCATCAGCAGCAGCTTTTCTCAGCTTGAATTGTAAGCCTGATCGTCTGCAAAGCCCAGCAGCTGCAAGAAAGAAACCTCAGGACAGAAACCCAAGTCTCATTCGTGAGGCTAGGAGGATGGTTTGTACTGCCTGTGTAGCTGAATTAGGAAGTGAAAAAGCTGTTGCTTTTTAAGTAGTGACTATCTAGTGTCTTCTTTGTTTCTGCATAATATTCTTCCAATAAAAGAGGAAGAAACAACCACACAAACTCCTCTAGATTCCTGGAACTCGAAGGATGAGTATCTCCCACGTATTGCACAGACTTATAAAGCAGCAGCAGAATGAGAATCTGTAGCAGGTGCACAGTGAAAGAGTTTTTGAGGAAAGGCCAGGAAGGACAAGGAAGAAATTGTGGGCAGATTTGGGAATGATATGATGAAAGCAACATTATTCCATGGGATCTACCGACCTCCGGTGCTCGTGAAAAAAATGGACTGTCCTGCTCGTGCTCGTCAAAAATAAGTAAAGTTTTACAACCAAATTTGTTTGAATTGCATTTTACCTATTAATTTTAAACTCCCACCATCCCACGGGTTTGGCTCGCTCAATTCGTTAGCTTGGTATTCAAAGTTTCTTTGTCCATTGCAGTGGGGTGTATGGGTTTGACTGCACCCAGAAAGTTGCAGGCCAAATCTTGACCACTATGCATAGAGTTGTTTGACTCCAACCAAAAAGGTGCAGGCTCAAATCCTGACCACTATGGGTGGAGTTGTTTGACTCCAACCAAAAAGGTGCACGCTCAAATCCCGACCATGGTATGGTGACATCTAAGGAGCTTAGGTCCCGAGTCCCCAAAAATGGCTTGGCTAGATTGTATATATGTTAGATATAACAATGCTTGATAATGTCACACACACACACAAAATAAAAGGGTTTCTTTGTTCCCAAGTTCGAGCTCCAAGATGCATTAATTTAAAACATTGTTACATTTGTCACACAGCTAATGGGGCAAAGAGAAGACTGCTCGTAAAAAATATGTGAAAGTCTTTTGAGTCACTTGTTGAAATCCGCATTTTACCTATTGGTTTCAAATTTTGTTACCCTTTGCCATAAGGCTATTGTGACAACGTGCTAAAATATGATGTGTCTTGCTTGCTGGGGTTAATTTAAAAAATATGTTTTGGTGAATTTGAGATATTTGTGAATTTTTTAAAATTTTAACCGCTATAAGGTGTCTTGCCTTTTTAACTCTAAGCCTAAAAAATTCTTCCAATGTATCTTCGTACAACAAATCCTATCATGACCTTTTTGATAAATTCGAAGCTCTTTTTATTGGTTTAGGTGAACTTTTAGGTTTTTTATTGGTAAAATTTTATTAATTATATTTATTAATTTCACAAGTAGCATTTATCTTAAGACTTTAACATTTAATACTTTATGACTATATTATATGTTTCGATGATTTCTTTTAATTCTATTGAATGAAATTTAAGGTTGTCTTCAAAATATCTTATGACCATTGGATCCAATAGTATCGGTTGACTACCTAAAATATGCCAACAACATTACACACAAACAAAACTAAAGTGGTTCAAACACAGAAACCAAGGTGAGTCATTGTTGACACAATAGTTCGTTAAGTTAGAAAGTCTCATTAGAATGCTCCTCTAACTAGAAGTCAAGCTAGGACGACTTGAAGTTGACCCTTGACCAATCTCTTTTACTAAGATTCTTTTTTTATGTGCAATTAGTTGAAGTATACTATTAGTTGGAAGTTGGAACTTGCTAGAACACTTCTTGTTGTCATAGAATGTTAAAGTATCCCCTAGTACCATACTTTTGGGGGCTCGTCTGGGACCCATCCTCAACAAGCTACAAGTTTCTCCACACCTGCACATTAAACCCACAAGATACACACACACACACACACATATGTATATATACATACATACATAGATACACACAATTGTCACCGACATTTTCACATATAGAGTTGGGCCTTCTCAATGTGGGCCGTGAGATTATACACACCCTCACTTGCAATTCAATCACCCTATAACAAATCACTTTGAGAAATGTCTAGATAAGTTCACAAGCAAACCATAGAGCTTTGTCTTTTTAGTTGGCTCCATAATTGGAAAAAGCTTTTCCATGCCAAGGGGGGATGTCTAAATTAATCCTCAAACCTCATAGCTTTCCCAAAGGAGAAACTTATATGCGTCTCTAAAGCTTTAGGCAAATCTGCCACTGTTAAGGTGGGGTCTCCACTCAAGGCTTGAAACATTCTTTTTTTTTTAAATGTCTACATCTTGTGAATCAAGATAGATAGACTTCTATGGATCTTCAACATTTATACAAAAAAGTATTGTTACAAAAAGCTTTTATTTTTTGCTACTACATCATCACTTATCAATACAAGATTTCTTAGAGAGAGGAGGGGGGGGGGGGGGGGGGGGGGGGGGGATAATAGGTGGTCCCCACGTAGAGAGAGCATGTAATTTGGGTAGCATCACTCATCCTTTACATAAACAAATGAATTTCTAAGTGACCTATCTGTTGGTTCATCTGGCCATGAAAATGGCTCAGCCTAACGGCCTTGCCATCTTGTAAAGTGTGATTCTCTGGTGGAGGAATCCATTCTCTCATCGGCCTGCAACATTGAACACCTCATTTAATGGGACCTAGATGCTATGGAGAATTAAAGAAAAAGAGAAAAAATGGCCTTGTTTTTTCAATGAAGAAGACTAAATGGTGTTCTCTAAAATTTCACTTCACATAAAGAAGAACTGAGCATTCAAAATTTGTGTAGATTTCTTGAACTAGTACATAGTGAAGAATTATTGTTTCCTTCTGTTCATTAATCAACTTTTTGATGACCTTGCTAAAAAAATTTACATTTTTATGGACTGCCTTGCAAGCTATATCAAATAGCAATGGATGAAGCAAATAATTGTAAAATGACTTCTAAACAACTTTCGGGACATATGCATGTCTCTTGGGCTCAACAATGCCCAGGTAAATATCAGCATTTCATGAAATATCAATATTTCATGAATGGAGTCATTGGAAATATGTTGTCCCCTTCATTGAAGTTTTTCATATGGATGACCTATGTGTAGCTATTGATTCTTGGGAGGAGCAATTGGAGGTCTTGAAGCTATGTCTCACTATGATGTATTGAAAATGGGATTTTTTTTAAGCCAAAAAAATGTGTAATTTGTTGTCCCATATAGTGTACTGCTTGGACATGTTGTAAGCGAGAATAAGCTAAACATCGATCCTAGTAAAGTACAAGAACTGCAAGAAATTGGACCTCCCGGAACAATTAAAAAAACTATAGTCTTTTATGGGGAGCATTGGATACTACAAAAGGCTTTAAAGTAGTCTCAGCCCTACCTTGTTACCTTTAACCAATCTTTTGAAAATATTATAAGGACAATTTTATTTGGACAGAAGAATATGAGAATGTGTTCTGCAAAGTAAAGAAGTTGTTCATGATACTGTGGCGCTGAAACCCCCCCCCCACCCCCACCGCCTGGTCCCACCCCACCCCTCTCAAAAATAGGATGGGACTTTCATGTTTTCACTGCTACCATTGACTCCACAGTAAGTTGTTTCGTAGCTCAAGAAGGGGAAAAAGTTAAATATTGCAAAAATCAAGTATACCGAGGGCGAGGAGTGTTAAGAAATCTCGCCATTACAAAAATTAAGCATTATTGCTTCAAGAAAAAGTTATTCAGTATGTGTCTCTACCTATAGTTGAACTCCTTGTAAATAGGTTAGATCCACTCACGTGAATATCAAAATGGATAAGATTTTAGCATTGCTAACAAGGGAATGTTGACTGTAGAAGCTGTCTTCGATGATGAGGTCAATTTAAGATCATAAAACAATAATCTATGTGATGCAGATAA
>CM055099.1:19224080-19292433 GCA_029204225.1 Diphasiastrum complanatum
CCTCCTGAAGATCCACCTTCTTGATCAGTACCATAGTTCCATTGCTCAGCACTTATGTATGGTTCTGGTTCCATCAAATTGGTAGGAGGAGCGGAGTGCTTTGGTGGGGCAGGTCAGGCTAAAAGTTCCAGGTATCCAAGAGCAAATTGTCGCGGTCTAGCTGCTGGATTTTCTCCATACTGTGGTTCTCAATATCCCATTTGGGCATACCGTTGCTGAATTATCCGAGGGTTGAAGTTGCAAAAAGCAGTCTCATGATCAGGCGAATTACACACTGATTTTCATTCGTTTTTTCAATTGAGGACACTCATTCACTGTGTGATTTCCTATACAAATAGAACACCAGACATTTTCCCTGGTAGGAAAAGTCTTTGCAAACTTTTCAGGTTCCTTGTTCGCTTGTCCGTGGAAATTTTCCAATGCTTTGATCTTCTCATCAAATTGCGACTGCCACTTTTCCATCTGTTTTTGCTGATTCCTCCCAAGTTTCTCGAACTCGTTGAGCATCATTTTTACAGTAGCGTTGGCATTCGTTGATACAATAGTGGTGGATGTCGTAGTAGTCTGCCCTGCTGTATAAGGAAACATACTGATATTCGGCTCATCATTTGAATCTTCATCCTCCTCTCGAATTTCATCGTCCATAGCATTTTGCAAGAGTGCCTACTCATTATGGCGTTTCAGCTCACGTCTGATCCGTTTAGGTAGACCTGACAAAAACCACATAATCATGGCATTTTCGTTAATCAGCTCAGGTTCGCACCCAGATTTGAGGCGTTTCACCCGTTCAATATAATCTCGAACCATTTCCCGCTTTCCCATTTTAATTTTACTTAAAAGTAGGAAAGGGTCTTCCATAAACTTCCGTGGTTTGAACCATTTGATAAGAGATCATTTAACAACCTCCCAATCTGTACGCTCAGTTTCATCTTGATTATAGTACCAATCTTGTGTTGTGCTTGTTAAGGCCATAGGAAACAGCTTAAGCTTATCTTGAGGATAAATCTCGCCATAGACTTCACATGCTTCAGCATAGATCTGAAGAAATCTAACTGGATCTGTTAATCCATTATATTTGGGTAGATCCAAATGGGGTGCTCTTCTAACAATAATTGGATTGACTTCTTGTGGAGCACCTCCAGGAGCAGCTCCAGGGGCAGCCATCTTTACAAATTTAGATCAAGCAGACAATGAGATTGGATCTAGATTTTTCAATCAAACTATTTCAGATCAGATCAGCTAGATCTATCCCACTTTTCAAAAATCTGATTGTTCTATCGTGAAAAAGATTTCAAAATTCAATCAACCGATACTTCTCAAAAATGAAAAATTTCTCAAAATCCAAATCAGAATATATCAGATTTGATCCAAATTTTAACAGAGACTTGATCTGGGAAATCGGAACCTAAAAATAGTTTGGCGAGGGCAAAAATCAAGATTTTCTATGATCTGGACATGAAGAATCTTCGCCGAACTCAAAAATAGTATTTTTTATAAATAGAATGCTCTGGAAACTCGGCAAAGGTTTTGGCGAAGGATCAAGAGTAATACTGGTATTTTTGCAAAAAAGTGACTTTTTTTTGGCAAAAATATGGCAATATGAGAACTGATCTTTTGAAAATCCTTCTATTTGTGGTATTATTCTTCGTCGACCTGGCAGTAGATAGATATGAATCACACCTATGCATAGTGAATTGAGCGAATGTTCTTCTTCTGTATTTTTAGAGTTTTGATGATTTTTTGGTGTTTTTTTGCGGTTTTTCTGATGTTTCTGAAAATTTGCTGGGAATTAATCTTCGCCCTTCAAACTGAAGGTTCTATGAACAAAATCGAAGATGTTTGCAACTCGGAGAAGGTTTCTTGAAAGAGGAAAAAAGTTATAAGCTCTGATGATGCTTTTTGCCTCCTTTTGACCAAAATCTGGCAGATTTGACCAATTTTTGTTGTTTTTTTGATATCTCAAATCCAAATGGATCTTAAGATTGGTGATCTGAATAACTTTTCCTATTTAACAATCAAATTAGATTTCAAACAAACACATCCACTCAAATCAACAAAATCAATCCCAAACTAATCCTAAATGCAGATTTAACACTATTCATGCCACGACAAGATGCCTAATGCAAGTTGACCATCCAACAAACATGCTGCAAACTGAAAAATTGGCGTAGCTCCCCGAAAACGGCGCCAAAATTGTAGTGGGTTTTCTTCCTGGCCTAACCTCAAACCATGATCTAGTCAATCTAGCATCAAAGAGACGAAGTTAGTTTTCACGCGTAGGTTCGTTCCCATGAGAGCGATAGTGTAGTTCAAATCTCAACATGAATGGAGGATTCACATCTAACTTAACACTACAATCCACAACAAATATAGCTTACCCTTTCTCTCTCATAAAAAGTTTAATAACACACAATCCCAATAACAATCAGATCCAACAATCAGCACACCCAAAGAAAGCATGAGAGATGGAAGAAAAGCGATAGAGAGCAAGGACATTCATCAATCCATTTCTAAAGAGAACCAATATGCTTTATTGGTCCATTTCTGCCTCCCTAATTATTCAAATTTAAAAAAGAGCGGGAACCATCCAATTTGGAGGGAAACCCAACTTTATTCACTAACTTGACATTTAGGTCCTGCAACATGAAAAGTCCCGCAAAATGGCCTAAAGTCCTTCTATTGACTTTTAACTATTCAAATAACTATGTGATCATCGGGTTGGACTTACACACGCAGGGTGCAAAATCCCTCTCACTTATTAACTAGGGTTAGGGTAAGGCGAAAAAGATGAAGGTGTCTTTAAAAATGGTTAAGACATAAGAAAATCTCAAAGGGAAAAGTGTGAAGGCCCAAATCATGTCTTTTTAATGAGTTAATCCTGAATCTGACAGGAACTGGCTAAGTGTATTGATCGAATATGCAAGGTCTGGTCGCATGCATATCATTGCGTACATCAATGAGCCGATGATGGATTGAAACAGGTAGCGCTTCATCTCTTCCTTTTCTGTCTCAATTTAAAGATATTGTTCCTTTGATAACTTTAGTCCAGGGTCGAGTGGAAAGTGAGTTGGTTTGCAGTTGGCCATTCCATACTTTTCCAACACATTGTTGTGATATCGTTGCTGACTGATAAAGGTCACTCTATTGGGTCGATCTAGTTGAATTTGGATTCCGAGACAATAGTGGTCTGGACCCATGTCAGTCATCTTGTATTCCTGGGCCAGCATGCATTTGTATCATTCATCAGATTCATATTATTACTGAATAAGAGTGTATCATCTACATAGAGAGTGATGATGATGAAGGAATCTGATACAGACTTGAAGTAGACATTCAAGTCTGCCGAGTTTGGAATAAAACCATTTGCTATCAAAAATGCGTTGATCTTCTGGAACCAGGCTCTAGGTGACTGTTTCAGCCCGTAGAGTGCCTTGTTTGCATACAAGGTGTTGATGCTTGTCGTTGAGTTCATATCCCTCTGGCTGCGTCATATAGATTTCCTCTTCGATGGTTCCATTGAGAAAAGCGATTTGGACATCCATCTGGTGGACTTCAAGATTTGTTGCGGCTGCAAAGGAGAGGAGTAGGTGGATCAAAACATGTTTGACAACTAGGTTGAAGGTTTCTGAATAATCCAGATCTGGAATCTGGGAAAAGCCTTTGGTGACTACCTGGCCTTGTAACGATTTATCCTTCCTTCAATGTCATACTTCATCTTGAATATCCATTTGCATGGAATTGGGTTTCGGTCCTTTGGTAGCTCAATGACTGTCTATGTTTGATTCTCCATTAGAGAATCGAATTTGGTGTCCATCGCTGCTTTCCACTGGTCAACATCAGGAGTAGACATAGCCTCAGAAACGGTGGTTGGTTCCTGCACAAAGTAGTAGGCCGGATCATCCATAAATCTGGATAGAGGTTGTCTGGATCTGTTCAACCTTATGGGTTGAACTTCGGTCTTCTGATGTGGGTTGACTCGTTGAGGTTCTGACTCATTGTCTGAGTCAGTGTCGTTATTCAGCAGTTGAATCCCTGGATTGGAATTGTCTAGTTCTTCGATCCTTGGGTCGGAATTATCAACAACTTTTCCTTTGTGGTCAATGAACTGGTCTTCCACAAAATGACATCTCTATTGGTGAATGCATTCTTGGTATCCAAATTGTAGAGCTTGTATGCCTTGTGATTTGGGGAATAGCCGATGAAGATCGTCTTCCTGCCCTTATCATCCAGCTTTCTTCTTAGATCTTGCCAAATACTCGAATGTTTTTGAGTGATGGTTTCGATCATGTTTACACCTCATAAGGTCTTTTCGAACTAGACCTATCTTCTGCACACCACTTTTTGACATGGTATCAGAGCATTTTGTTCTTATATTAGAACTTCTATCATAAGATCTGTGCTAGATCACTATTTCCTTTATCTGAACTGCCATGGTATCAGATATGTGATTTCTATCAAGGCCTAATACTATTTCGATATCAATTTGATATCATACTCTTTAATTCTTTTCAACATCTCAGTATCAGAGAATTGATTTTCCTATTGTTGGTATTACTGCATCTTAGCGTCATCAATACAATGGACAGACTAAGTTCCAGACGGATTCTCAAAGTAAAGTTGGTCTTATCACAGACAAGCCGAATGGATCCAATTATCATTTGTGAAAATTTAAGATGAAGACCTTGCTAATCACCAACGAGTTATGGGATGTTGTTACAGGTACAGAAGTAAAACCCTAAGATGACGACTCAAAGTGGAAATTGAAGGAGGGTACAGCTTTTGTGCTTATTATCCTCAATATATCAGATACACAGATTATACACATAGCTGAAGCTAAAATGTCAAAAGATGTTTGGGACATCTTGAACTCACTATATGATGTGAGGGACATAACTACTAGTTTACATCTACGAAGAAAATTCTTCACTTTCAAAATGTCCACTGGTGATTCTCTTCAGAGTCACATTAACCAGTTTAAGAATCTCGTGCAACAGATGGTTGCTGTCAGATCAGTCATAGACGATCAAGACACAATCATGACATGGCTTTCAAGCTTGCCCTCTACATATGAGAACTGGGTGATGATCGTGTGGACACACACAGATTTAAGTCTTACTAAAGTTATCACTATATTGCGGCAAGAAGATAATAGAAGAAGTCAAGACACTTCGTCTACTTTCTCTTCTCAGGCTCTATATGTCAACAAAGACTCTAAGCGACAGAAGCAGAAAAGCTCCAAGAAGGCTGCAACGAATCAGAAACAGACTCAAAGTCAAGCACAATCATTAGATCCACAGTCGAACAAGAAGATGTTTGGAGTAATAATATCCTTGCACTCGGCAAGAGACAGGGTTACTTATATAGATTGGCACATTGCTATTCTGAGTCTAGTCAAGTCTTGAAAATCTCTATCCTAGTCAATAAAATATTACCATGGCATCATCGCTTAGGACACTTAAATCATACATCTATAATGAACATGTCTAGACAATCCATAGTCTTTGATCTCGACTACCCTTCTGATAAGGTCGATCTCCTTGTCTGTCATAGCTGCATCTTTGGAAAGCAGACTAGGATTCCTTTTAGATCAAACCATATGCATGCAGCAAAAGATCCTTTAGATGTTGTTCATATAGATATATGTGGACCTATGCAAACTCCTTCATTGCTAGATGCAAAGTATTTCATTACCTTTATTGACGTATTGTCCAAAAGAACAGTTGTTTATTTCATTAAACAGAAATCAGAGGCTTTCATCAAATTCAGACAATTCAAAGAGTGTGCTGAGAATCAAACTGGCAAACAAATCAAAGCACTGAGGTCAGATAACGGGAGAGAATACATCTCCAACGAATTCAACGACTACTGCCTTAACAACGGCATTGAACAACAATACATCACCTCCTATTCGCCTCAGTCAAATGGTCTTGCTGAGAGAAAGAACAGAACCTTAGTTGAATCGACAAAGTGCATGTTATCACATTCGACACCTCTGAAGTGCTTCTGGGCTGAAGCTATTTCAACAGCAACCTATATTCAGAACAGATGTCCTACTAAAGGCCTTTCAAACAAAACACCATTCGAAGATTGGACAGGTACCAAATCTTCTTTATCAAACTTATGAGTTTTTGGATGTACTACTTTTGAACAGATTTCTTGTGATCTCAGGAAGAAGCTCGACTTCCAAAGTATCAAATGAGTTTTCATCAGCTACACTACTTCAAATCAAGCCTACAAGTTGTTCGATCCTATCAAGTCAAAGATATTCACTAGCTCAGAGTGCTCTAAAAATCAAGGAAAAGACTTTATTAAAGACCATAACATTTTTCGCCTAGTTTCCCAGTTGACTATTCCCATTGAAGGTCCAAGCTCTTCTACTTTTGACAAACAATAAATCAACGACGAATCAGAAGATGATGATGTTGCAGATCAGCAACTACAACATGATGGAAATGATCAACTTCTTGTATTATCCAGAAGATTATCAAGGACTAGCATACCATCGAACTGGTATATTGATGAGTCTGCAGCCTATCTTGTTCAGGAACCGACGTTTGTCCAAGAGGCACTCAATCAACCTGACTCAGATCTCTGGAAAGAAGCTATAAATAAAGAGTATTCATCTCTTATCAAGAACCAGACTTGGACAATTGTCGAACTATCTGCTAGCAAAGTCGTAGCTGATTACAAATGGGTTTTCAAAGTCAAGTACAATGCAGATGGAAGCATCAACAGGAGAAAGGCATGACTTGTAGCCAGAGGATTTTCTCAGGTATACAATGTTGATTACACTGAGACCTTTAGTCCAGTAGTCAAGCATTATTCTATTCAACTTTTGTTATCATTTGCTGCTGCAGCAGATTTGGAAATGGATGTACAAACAACATATCTCAATGGAGTTATCGAAGAAAACATTTACATGGTGCAACTCGAAGGTTATATTATCGAGGGTTGACACAATCATGTGTGTAAACTCCATAAGGCATTTTATGGCTTGAAGCAATTTGCTTGAGCATGGTTTCAACGGATCAATACTTTCCTTATTGATCACGGCTACACACCTAGCTCTTCAAGGGATCAATACTTTCCTTAATGGTGGCTACACACCTAGCTCTTCAGATTCAAACGTTACTTCAAAACAATGCAACAATCTTTTATCATTATCACTTTATATGTGGATGATACATTGCTTTTCAACAACACTACCGATCTGATAAAAGAAGCCAAGACAATGCTATCTTCCGAATTCGACATGACCGATTTGGGCAAAGCTCATTTTTGCCTTGGTATACAAATCCACAGAGACAGAAAACAGAAGTTGGTCTACATTACACAACAGACGTACATCTACAACATGCTAGTCAGATATAATCTGATGAATTGCAAGTTAGCTCTCTCACCAATGGAACCAGGTCTCAGATTGTCAAAGGACCAGTGTCCTCAAATAATTCATGAGAAGCAGCAGATGCGTAAGTATTCTTACCATTCTATTATAGGATCTCTTATGTATGCCATGATCTGTACCAGGCCAGACATAGCTTTTGCAGTCAGCTCTCTTAGTCAGTTTATGACTAACCTTGGTATAACACATTGGAAGGCTCTTATCAGAGTCATGAGTTATCTTTGAGCTACTATGGACTTTTGCATTTGTTATGGAACAGTCGGCAACGACAAACTCAATTTACTAAGTGGTTACATAGATGCAAGTTGGGTAGGAGATGTAGACACTCGTAAATCTACTTCTGGATTTACATTCTTCCTCAACAATGGTCCAGTTTTCTGGAATAGTCGCAAGCAATCTTCGATAGCTCTATCTTCCACTGAATCAGAGTATATCATAGCCTCTCAAGCTCCAAAGGAAGCAATTTGGTTGAGGAATTTACTCTCAAATATCAGTCTGAATCCATATGCTCCGACGACATTATTTTGTGATAATCAAAGTGCCATCGCTTTATCAGCCAACTCTAGATTTCATTCCAGGAGTAAGCACATTGAACTGACATATCATTTCGTCAAAAGCAAGTTCTCAATGAAGAGGTCAGATTGTAGTTTTGTAGAACGCAAGATATGACAGCAGATGGTTTTACTAAGGCATTAAGTTTGGAGGCACACAAGAGATTCTGTGTAGAACTAATTTTGAAGGTCAAAGCATTCAAGGATTCAAATTAAGGGGAAGTGTTGGATTAGTCTCCTTCTTACCAATCGTCTAATCGATTTTAATCTTCATCTATTGTTTATCCAATTCTGCGGATTTTCCCATGTTTCTATACAGTCTACAGAATTATCTTAATTCAGACTTTAATTTTAGCCGCTCAAAGATAGCATAGAGTACGCAACTTTGATCCGCAACTTATTGTACTCATTTACTTCTGTTTCATTTTGAATCAATACTATTTTTTATTGCGTTCAGCTTCGTCTCAGAATGTATGTGTTTCTGTAGTTCTTCGCGACTAATTATTTGTTTGATAATTTTTGATGTTTTATTGTTTGGCTATGTAACCACTATAGTATTGATGATCTCAAAGTTAGTTACTATAAGTTCAAATGTGATTTCTATGACTATTGTTTTGTTTGAAATTGATAGGCATAGTCATGCATTGTGAAAGAGAAAGATAGTTTATTCTGTCATGCGCAAAAAGTTTTCTTTCTAGACACTCAAATTATTTTCATTCGTTTCTTTTCGAGCTAGACCTATCTTCTACACACCACTTTCCGACAGTGTCTTGTCATTCAGGGCTTTGGTGATGGATCAATTCTTGTAAATAGGCAGCTGTAGTAACAGCTTATGCCCAGAATTTCTTTGGAAGAGAGGCATGGGCCATCATGCTCTTAGCACTCTCGATGAGTGTCTGATTCTTTCATTTAGCTATACTATTGGACTGAGGTGAGTAGCTAGTTGTATATTGTTGATGTAACCCGTTGGCCTTGCAGAACTCCTTGAATTCTGTGGAGATATACTCTCCCCCTCCATCTATGCGTAGAGCTTTGATCTTCCTCTGGGTCTGATTTTCAACAGATGCCTTGAACTGCGTGAAGAACTTAAATGCTTCAGATTGGTTCTTCATAAAGTAGGTGGCAGTCCTTCAAGAGAAGTCGTCGATGAAGGTTAGAAAATAGAGAGCTGGCCACAAATGTCGCTATGTACAAGGTCAAGCAAGCCCTTGGATGTATGAATTGAGTATGAAATGAAGGGACTTCTAGAATGCTTGCTAATAATACAACTTTCGCATGGAGAAATTGGCTTGCTGACAAAAGCCAGATCTTGTACTAGACTTTGAACTGACATTTGCTGAATATTGTTGAAGTTAAGATGGCCAAGTCTGAAATGCCACAACATATCAGTTGACTCAGAAGTGGCTGCGTGAAGAGTTTGACTGTTAGAAGAGTAGAAATGGTTGAGTTTGTAAAGATAGCCGCTTCTTCTTCCATAGGCTAAAACCTTTTGGGATTTGTCAAGAATTATGCAGCCTTCTCTATTGAATTCGACTCTCCGAACTAAATCATGATTCTACTAACTGAGGAAAAATTCTTGATCAGATTTGGAACGTGGAGAACGTTGGACAACAACTTGACCTTCATCTTTTTTGAATTCAACTCTGACTGTTCCTTCACCTTTGATTGAATGTGATGAGTTGCACAACTCAAGAGTGGGTGAATGACTTATATTCTTGAACCAGTCGCGATGGTGTCATATGTTGAGTTGCTCCAGGATCTAGATACCAGGAATCGATATCCTATTGTTCTCCTTCTTTGGTCATGAAAGCTATTTCATATTCTTCTTCTTGTTGATTTGAGTGACTGGTTGTAGCACTATGTGCTTGTTGTTGGAACTGCTTCTTCTTTTCGTTGTTGTATTTCAAAGTTCGACAGTCCTTGATTTCGTGGCCAGTCCTCTTACAATATCTGCAGAAAAGTTTATGCATCGGTTGGAATGATAAAGAATTTGAATTCAATCCTAAACCAGAATTTGGTCCAGACTGCATGTTGCTCTTCTTGTTAGTATAGTCTGACTTTGTAAATCTCTTAGATCTAAACATTTGATTTTTTGAATATAGAGCTTGAGGATCCGATCCTGAGCCTGAGGAGGATGCTGATCTTCTGATCTCCTCTTGTAGGAGCAGTGAAATTACTCTTGATAGAGTGAGGTGCTCTTGGGTAGAAATTGCCATTACCCAATTTTTGTAGGCTTCAGCTAGACTCGATAAAAGAGTCATGAGTGCATTGGTATCTTCTATGATTGAGCCAGTTGCAGTCATCTGCTCCATATGATTTTTGAACATGTTGAGATGACTCAAAATACTATCTGCATCAAACATTCTGAGGGTGAAGAATTTCTTCCTTAGATGAAGCTTGGATGTAACGTCTCTGATGTCGTAGAGAGTTGCAAGATGTCCCATACATCCTTAGCGGTATGAGCAGCATGTATGTGACTGATCTAAGTATCCTTGATGTTGAGGGTAATCATGGCAAACGCTTTGCCATCTCTCAGTCTCCACTTGGTGATGATGGTTGTATCACCTTCTGGTTTGAGCTCTATGCCATCAACTATGTCCCACAGTTCTTTGGCTAGAAGTATAACCTTCACCTTAAATTTCCAGAGATGGTAGTTAACTCCATCGAGTTTGTCAATGAGAGATGAACTAGATGATGGATCCATTCTGGTTGAACGAGATCGTTGGTAGAAACAACGATTGTCAGAATATTGTTGGTTGCGCGTTTGCTAAAAATGTGTCTTGATAGAAACAAGACTGATAATCCACAGTAGAAATGCAGATTATTGAAATGCGCGATCTGATACCATGTCATAAAACGTGGGGATGATCAGCAGCAGAAGCTCGAAGCTTTGAGCGTAGGCGTGTAGGAATGGAAATGCATCAGTTAGTAGCAGAAGTATTCAAGAAGAATGATTCATACAAATTACGCAAATGAACAATACAGTAGTGAGACAGAAATTGCACCCTGATTAATATTAACAATGAGTAAAATGGCTTGAAGTAATAACTTCAGCTTGTTGAGCGTGATTACGCTTGCTATAGATAACTCTGATTAAAAAGAACGCTTACATAGCTTGATTCAACTAGTATATATATTTACAAGTGTCAAGAGACAAATATCCTATATGCCTTAAATGCCATTTACGCTAGTCTTTGTATATGCACAAAGTGGATAACCGCCCTTGGGATATTTAGCGGTCAATTGTTTTTAGGATTGTTGATAAGTTGGCGACGCCGGTCTGCCACTGTTTGGAAAAATCCAAAAAACCCAAAGGTGCCCTTAGATTGAAGGAATGTAAATCTCGAAGGTGCCCTTGGAGCGAAGGCAGAAAAAGACGAAGGTAGGAAAAAGACGAAAAAAGCCAAAGGTAGGCCAGAAATGGATTCCAAGGCATTTTGGCCACTATGTTGCATTTTTTTGCAAAAGTGCAAAAAAAGACAAAGGTGCCTTTAAGAAAATATCAAAGGGAAAAATGTGAAGGTCCGAATCATGTAGTTGGCCTTCGATTTTCAGGATGCTCATTATTTGAACGATTTTTCTTTTAAAGTTGATCATAAGAAATCTAACATGACCTACTTACTTTCTTCACTCGTGCGCGTCCATCGGCTATCGTTTGAACAACTTACTTTCCATACTCATAGAGGTATCGGTTCGGCGCACCCAACCTGAATCCTGATTCTGGGATCTCTCTGCAAGCTCGCTGATTCGATATTGGATCCTAATGGCGCGCACAAGGCAAAATGCACGTATCCATCCTGGAGGTATCCCAATCACAGGAGGCCAGGGAAATCCACCACCACCGCCTCGTCCACCACCATCTCCTCCTAGGCCAAGGGGCACACAAAGAGACCCGCCATGACTGAAGGATATCCGGAAGCTTCAGAAGACCAATAATCTTCCTATTCCAAAAGCTCACATACAGAGATCTATCAAACAGGTAACAAGAAGTCTATTTGCAGATGTGAGATGGACTCTAACGGCAATTGAAGCTCTACACACTGCATATGGGGATTTTCAACTGAAATTTTTTATCAGATAGTGTTGTTGCAGTTGTCCATGCCAAGAGTGTGACCATCATGCCGAAGGATTTCAACCTTGTGTTCAGGCTATGGGACACATACGACAAATTTGTTGAGTACTTCAAACTAGCTCCGTCCTCTCCTCCTAAACAAGATGTAGGGGGGGGGGGGGGGAACGAAAGCAATCTCAATCATCCCGGCTTGTTTTTTTGGATACAGAACGGGAGCGTTTCAAAAAAGAGGAGGTCTCTTGATTCTCCTAATAAAGGAGAGATTTTTCAAAGCCTTCTCCTCTGCATGACATTCTAAGTGCTAGACAATCTTCTTCGAAGTCTCCTTCTTCTTCTCCTAAATCTCAATCTCCATCTTCTCCTCCTAGAGATTCCTCTAATAAATTTCAATCTCCTTCTTCTCTTCCTAAAAATTCCTCGCGTATTAAATCTCCTCCTCCAGCTAAATCTTAGTCTCCTCCTATCCCCACACATATTAGTTCCCCCCCCTCCAGTTTCAGGAAAAGATTTAGATGATTTTGTAAATCTAAAAGTCGAATCGATTTTAAATGACAATTCATTCAGTGGTTTATGTGTATTACTTCCTTCACCCCCTGCACTTGCTTTTGTAAATACTCCTAATATGTACAGTATGACCAATTATTAAACACATATCTTAAAGCTCTAGGTCCCCTATACAATTTTAAGATGTTAAAGACAAATATTAGTCCTCCCCTTTCTAAATTAGATACAGATGAATTAGAAAGTAGGGATAAAATGCTTGTCAATACTGGATGGAGTTTTTCTAGACCCCACTATTTATAGATGTCGCATTGTTTCCACTTCAATTCATGGCTGCCTTTGATTTTCTTGATCAAAAGTCTGCACGATAATATGTTTCAATACATCAGATTGGGGACTCCAATCCTCATGCTCCCATACATAACCAGGTAAGGGTATTTTTTCTGATTTTATTAAGTTTATTTTTTCATATGAATTTTGATTTCACATTCATTCTCATAAACTTATTGTTTTCTGATTGCAATGAACGTTGGAGCTTATATGTGCTATCATTATATGTCAATGATGAGGGTGTGTGTAATCCAATTTGTATAAAGATAAACTGTATTACACACACTCACAAAATAGCAAAGAGCCATATCAAAAATATATTGGAACTCTTTCCAATACCAGGTGCAACAGCGTATACGAAGCTGAAATGGTTGATGCAGAGTAAAAAAAATTCAATATCAGTTCGACGCACGCTTGTAGTTTTTCTTGAGTTTCATTTCATATCGTGCGTGCTGATCCAATATTTAAACAATATTTTTTGGATATCGGTTCGAAGCGCACTTGTTTCCTTTGTAGATTTTATTATCACCTCGTGCGCATTGATCCGATATTATATAAAGTTAAAATTTTGTTACTAACTTTCGTTTATATTTGAATACTACAGTCCTCGTAGAAGGTTGATTCTGTCGGTTGTGGTTGGTATATGGTATGCAATGCCAAATTCTTTTTCAATTGGCTTGCACTACAAGATAAACTTCCGAATCTGCAAGAGGTAATCTATTAATTTATAATCACATTCTTGATAATTCCTAATAACTAATCTTTGATTAATAACATTTAACTGTGTTTTTGTTTTTTTTCAGTTTGAATGCCCGAAGATCTCCCCAATGGAGATAATGCACTTTAGGAGGGAGACGATAAAACTTGTGATCAAAAATTCATATCCAGTTTCAGTGGCAGAGTGTTCTCCACCCAAGCTATTTCCATCTGGAGAAATGGATTTAGAGATCATAGATACTCAAGTTGATACAGATAAAAAATTGGCCTCCCTTGATGTGGATGAGACAAAATGAATTTCACTTGTACAGAAAAATTTTATACAAATATATTTAGATTTTTTATATTCAATTTCTATGACTATTCTTATATGTTTGTTTTTAGGTTATTATTCATTCTTCTTTGATTTTTATGGTGTTCCTACATGTTTGTTTTTCATAGCCTTGGTCTGCCTTAACTTTACCATGGTTTTTTTTGGATAAGTTTAGAAGATGATCTGAGTGAACCTTTGCCATAACCAATCCAAACATGCAACATAAGTTCACTCAGATTTGTTGCAGCAAAGCTTCACTCAAATCATCTTTTGAACATATCCAAATATGCCAAGACAAGGACAATACAGACCAAGGTAATGAAGACCATAAATACAGCCGATATCAGTTCAACGAGCGAGGATGACTTCACTGGGAGGCACTTCAACAAGAACACGCATCGATTCGATATTTGATTGTGGTCACTGGACTTTAAGTGCCCGAAGATCTTCCCAATGGAGATAATGCATCTCCGACAGGAGACAATTAAGCTTGTTATCAAAAATTCATATCCAGTTACAAGTACAGTGTGTCCTCCACCATAGAAATGGAAATCATAGAAAAGAAAGAGCCTCATAGAACAAAGTGACTCATAGAAAAGATCATAGAAAAAGTGGTTCATATATTATCAAACATGATGTATACAAAAAATTATATGACATGTTACAAAATTATAATGTTCAAAATCTATGGATCTTCAATTTCAATAGATATTCCTATGTCTTTACATTTTATATGCTCTTCTTGCCTTGCTCTTACCTACACAAGAGAAATTGCTTTATTTCATTTATTTTTTGAAACTGATTCACTAAGAAATAAAGAAAATGAAAATTTTCATATGGCATAACGTACCTTTACACCATTCAATCGAAATTGATAGTGCTAAGGCAGATCGAATTGCAACATGTCTTCCTCGAATGTGATTGAGACACCAATCTTCCTCAGCCTCAATCATTGCAAAAATTTTGTCATTTCTTTTCACGGTTATTTGAAGTTGCTCTTGAGAATTTATTCCAAAATCTTGATCAAGTGTCTTCTACTCATTTTTGCATTTTATCCATCTTTTGTAATAGAGCAGCAAAGTGAGCATTTGTTTTTTGATGTGATATCTAAATGTCATTGATGAGTTACATACTTTGCACTCAACTTGTTGATTTTGTTTTGTATCCCAACCATCATCCAACAACTCGACGATTATTTCAACACTCAAGTCCTTACAAATAAACATTGTTTTTGTTCTTCGAACATTGCATTTGGAAAAAAAATCAACAAAAATAGTAAAAGGTAGATACCAACTTAATCTATTATTCTTTGAACCAGTGCTATATCTTAATATACTCTGAATATCAATATAAATTCTAGATCAAAAACTTTTTGAAATTGCTGCATCAGGATCTTGAAAAATCTAGTAGAGGATATGGCTCTAATTCTACCCACTAAACCATTTTTATCAGAGAAATAAGTGTGATCATAAAAAAAAACTTCTAACTCTAAAAGTGAATTTGGAGAACGACCTTTATATTGTAAAATACCGATATCCAAATGCATGACATCAACTATTCTTGCAATCGATTGAATTGTTTGCCATTCAACGAAATTTGATGGATACAAATATGCAAAACCAACAATAAATATCACAAGAAAAATTTAATTTAAAGAAAATGTTAATACTAAAGAAATTAAATTTGACTATTTATATACTAATTGAATACTTACAATTGCATTTTCTTTTATCATTTGGATTCAAATCATGAATGTTGAGCTCTTTGTAAAACATCCACAATTAAGATCAATCAAATTCCTTCTACTGAAGCTAAAAAGAGCCTAAGAAGACCTAAAAATTGCCAAGAACGACATATTAGAACTTCAAGAAGGCTGATCCAACTTCCTTTTGAGTGGTGGCAATCAATTCCTTAAGAAAATCTCTACACTTGTACTCCAAGATGCAAGTCACCAAGACTCTCTGGTTTGCTTGAATGGAAATGACCCAATATCAGTTTCTAAAGCTATAACTTAGCAAATCAGATCCCCTTTAATCTATTGCATTCAATTAAAACCATATTTGGAGGTACAATCACTAGATTATCAACTAGTAGCAAAGGCAAAACCAATATTACTCAAAATCTAGGATTAAAGCTTCAAGAATTCAAGGCTTTGATACCCTGATAAATTTTAACATCAGAATGAATCCCAATCAATGCTAAAAGTGATGGAAAATGCACATTTGATTTATCTAGATCCAAAGTATGAACTAGAATGAAGACTAGTTGACAAAATTAGCTTGGCATTTTACTCCATAATTGGCACAGAGATTTGATCCAAACAGGATTTGATGCTACAACAAGCTTGGATAACCTGTAAACAAGTTTAATACCTTCCAATCAATACAATAACCACTTAAGATCACTCACAAAACAATGCTTGAACTCGTCACACAAAAACAATGTACTTGAAAGTGAAAGATGTCGATTTTTCATCAAGTTCTATGACCAAATCTCATAGATATATATACATCTCCATCTTAGATTTAGGGTTTAGATCAACCATGCCACATCATCACATTACATGGCGAACATATCAACAAACTAGTCAAGCTAGAATTGTGACATTTCAAGAAGTAGGGTACATGCTAGATGATTGTAGGTCATGATGAATATCTCTAGTTTCCATTCCTACATATTGGTATCAGAGTCGTATTTAAATTTGCATTATATAATAGTTTTTAAGATGTTCAAATCTTAATAATATTAGATTGCAAACGGGTTTTCAAAAACATATTAAAGTCTTTCAAATTGCATATTTTTAAGAAACTTTTAACCGAATACTTTACAAACATTTAAATTCACCTATTTAAACAATTATTATTCATAGCAACTAATTGCGTGAATGCTTTGCACCCTCAATAAAAAAAAACAATGGAAGTTGAAATTAACTCAAAATTTAGTATCTAACTTCTGATGCATATGAAAACTAAACTAGACGATATCATAATAAATTGGCTGAAATAGTATAAATTCAATACTAAACTCTGAGAATCAAAGTCATTGTTCTGTATAAAGTCAAAATTGATACAATAGATAACCATTGATGTAGAATCAAATACTATTGTCTCACCCACGGTACTGTTAATTCCTTTACCTCCGCCATGTCGTGAATTTTTGAAGCACGCAACCTTTGCTCTGTAATGACTCTTATCCATCCCTTGAGTGCTCCAAATAGCTAAAAGTTCACATGTCTTCATAAACCAAGGACCATGAGCACAAATTCTTATTACTATTTCTTTTTTGTAGATAGAAGAAGAGAAATGAAAGGCAAAATACACTTACCATATAGTTGTTGGATTTAAAAGCTTAATGTTATTACGATGGTAGAAATTCGTCAGTATAGTGTTGTTTTAGACAATATACACGTCTCTATGATGAGTACAGTATAGTCATGCCACGTACTAGCACCCGTCAGCGGCAGCCTTGCCATGCAAGAATGCCCTAGAAAGAAACTAATATTGTGTATATAGTGGTAATTGTAGAGAGAGAATACACAATTTTGATTGTTGTATATTTTTTTCTTATTATCTTTGTGTAAGCTCTTTTGCTTGATCGCTTACGTGAATTATAACATATCAGCATTGATGATCAATTCTATAAGTGGTGAGGTGTAGGTTGTTTGTTACCGTAACCGAATTCTGAAAAATATGGAGAGTCGTAAAGATTGTAAGGAAACTATTAAGAAGAAAGCTTGTAGTAGTTGTGAAATCCTTTCTGCAAACAAAGATGAAAATTTGTATGTCTTGAGTCAGAAATATGCACTTTCTGCAAATGTGAGTAATTCTAATGCTCAATTGTGGCATCAAAAATTAGGACTCTTCTCTACATCAGTATCCTATCATGTGGCTTGGGGGAGATGCTATTGGAGATTGATCAGTAGCTTCTCATTGGTTAGGTATTGACTTCACAATTATTCCTTTGTGTGCGGCTTGTAAGCTAGATCTCAAATTTCTAGTTGTAGGAAGTATGCTATGGTTGGGCCAAAATTGGTAGAGGTAGAGAAGCAAAATAGGACATGATGAGAGGCAGCTCACACGTGTGAAATCTGATTCAAACCCCAACTCAGGCTCAACCATTATGTGTATGCCCTCTTTTTATCAATGAAAAAATTAGAGAGTTTTGGTGAAATTGTTCAAGCTTTTGTAGATTGTTCTTATGCATGCATTTCTTCAAGTACAATGCATTGAGTATCAATTGTGGTCTATTCTCAATTCTCAGTTCTCAATCTGTACAATAGGTTTATGGTTCACACATGTGAATCCCCTTTGATCAATTTACGCTTTGTTTATATTGCAATTGCTTACATGTCAAGATTGTGTTATTTCTAGCCTTTGTAAATTGATAGAAATGAAGATCACAATGTAGTCATGTGGATTGAACCTATTTATGGTCCTAAATGTCATAATCACAAATAGGACCTACAGGTAGCCCTTAACTCATGTTCACCCTATGTGATAACCGAAGGTAAACGTTCAACATAGGATTGACTACATTAAACTAATTATGATTAAGAAACTTATTTAGGCAAGGAAGAGTCTAAAAAGGGCCCTAATTGGAAGATAGATTCCACCAAAAGAAAGAAAAAGTAATTGAAAAGTAGTGATCCCTACTAAAAAGTTGGAAATAAGAGCTCCAAATGCCATTTCTTGCCAGCCTTGGCTTTGATACCACTGAGAACAACCACCAAGGATCTAGTTAAAAGGACACCAAAAGGACAACCGTGGAGCCAAACCATCCAACCAAATAGAAGCCTAGAATCAGTACACAAAAGCTTCACCCCTTGGCCACATTGTGTGAATACCTAATGGGACAGGAGAGCAAGAAGCCTACAAGCTGAAAGCCAACAAAGAGGAGAGCAAATTTTCACAAGAGGCATTTACCTCCATGAACTCTTGTGCATGTGCCCAAAACCTTATGCAAACTAGACTCATCTCTAGTTAGAAGTGGCACTTTTTATCATTGAACATAATCATCACATAATGTTGCTCCACATGTCTATTTGGAGTACCTTAGGTCCTCTCAAGTTATTAATTACAATTTGGCCTTGACTAAAATATCAAGAGATAATCACTTAACTCAACTCTGGAGACCTAATTTCCATGTCTTGGATTATTCCAAATCCTCAGTAACAAGACATGGCCATAACAAAATATCATAAGTTGACTTCCAGTTTTTCATCGTTCATTTGGCAAAAGTGTTCTTTGCTTGATATTATGCATGTGCAATAGGCAAACATGTTCTTTGAGGTCAATTACTGATCTACAAGGAGGAAAATTAGAGGTTTAATGTTGGTTCTTTCATCATTCACTTGTGCAAAAGTGATTATACAAATTCATGAAGAGATCGTTGTTGCTCGACCTCATAAATTTAAGATTTGTTTTGGTTTTGCACATGTAATGCTATCTTTCAAACCTATTTGAAAGACTTTGGCGCTTCTTAGATACAAACTTTCTTGTAGATTAACCAAAGTGTGATGAGTTGAATGCTCTTTTACTATATGAGAAAATCAGACGTTTAAATCTCATGTCTAGATATGATGATAAAGAATATGATGATAATGAATATGCCTTTATAATGAACAAACAGTTTCAAGATGATGATAGAAGAGATAAAGGCAAACAGATGAAAGGCAAAGCAAAGAAAAAAGAGGAGGAGAACAAGGATGGTGGATCCAAGTTTACTCCAAAGCATGATGGAAATTGTATTTCTTGTGTAAATATGGTCAAATTTTTGTTAAGTGCAAAAAAAAAAGTACAATCAAAAGAAGAAGAAACAAGCTGATAATTTTGTTGATGAGAGTTCACACGATGATATTGTCACTTATGCGCTTTTCTCTACTTCTATATCTATTGAAAATTAGTTAGTTAGGGTAACAAATCAGATTATGGGTGGTACATAGATTCGGGGGCTTCTAATGCACACGAAAGTGGTTGACAAATGGTACACATTTAAATGATGGGTCAAATGTAATGGGAGACAACTACGATCATGACACGAAAGTCAAAGGAGTGATACATGTATAGATGCCTTCAAGTATTACTTGTCACATAAAGAATGCCTTGAATGTGTTTGGTTTAAAAAAGAATCTACTTTTAGTTTCAACTATCACTAGGTAGCGTATGACTGTTGAAGTTGATGAGAAACAATGTTTCATCAAGTATTTGAAGAGGAATTATGAAGTAACAGTTGAAGACTACTTTATGGAAAGCTTTGTTAGTTGCATGCTTTCAATATTAAGCAAAATCTTCCCACACATGGTGAGTTGGTGTCGTGTTTGAGTTGAGCCCGCCACCAAGTCCAATTCTCCTATGATCCCATGAGTTGATAATACCAAAAAACGTTATGGAGTAAAATGCTTGTGTAGCTCAAGTTGGTACTAAAAGTAAAATTTGGCATTATGTTTTGAACACTCAAATCGTCAAAGTTTGCAAGTCTCAAAAAAACACAATATGTTATTGGTCTTCCACACGTCGTTCCTTCTAGCAAATTTTGTAGTAAAATGTGTCATGGGTGAACATCATTGACAAACTTTCCAAATATAATTCATTTCAAGCCAAACATACTTTAGAACTTGTTCACACAACTTTGTGAGACTTAAAAGACTCGATCAATAAGAGCAACAAGTTACTTCATGACTTTTGTTGGAACTTCTTCAGACAAATCTTTGTGGAACTATGCAAACTCAGTCAATAGGAGGAGCAAACTACTTCATGACTTTTGTTGACAATTATTCTAAGAAGATGTGTATATATCTTCTAAAGAGTAAAGCAAAAAAAATTGGATTTTGAAGCTGCAAATTGTTTATTCCTCTACTATGATGATTAAAAAAAAAAAAACACCTTATAAGTTTTAGGATGTTGAAAGTAAAAAGGTCGTTAAAGGTAGGGATGTCTTTTTTTCTATGAAGATGGAACTCTGGATAATTTATTAAGCACAATAATTTCATGTTCTAGTTTCATAAGTCATAAAGCGTATAACCAAGTTAGAATTCCGATTGTTGGTGATGAGCTTATTTTAAAGACACCACGAGAGCGGAGAGGTCATGAGCAAGTTCAAATTGAGAACAAAAAGTGTAAAGAAGTCTAAGGTTTGGGATACATGTTTGCTACCAACATCTCCTACAAAAAAGACTTCTACACTTGTATCATGCAAACTATCTAGTTGACATTTTGAGACTATTAAGAGCGGTCAAATTATTAATGAGGATGGGTCAAGTGAGTAGGGAGCTAGAAGAATGTTTAACATATGTAACTCCTAGGAAATAGGTGAAGTGCATTATGCTTTCATGGAAAATATACTTGAGACAAAGGACCCACATACTTTTGAAAAAGACTCGTGGAGACAGGTTATGTATGTATGAGAAGATTGATTCAATAATGAAAGGACCTTGTGGAGCTACCTTCAAGGAAAAAGCCTATTGGATGTAAATGGATTCACGGGACAAAGTTCAAATATGATGGTACTATAGACAAATACAAGGTGCGACTTGTTGCAAAAGGTTATGCTCAACATGAGGGCATCGACTATGAAAAAACCTTGTATTATGCTCAACATGAGAGTGTGAAAGATTCAACTAGTTTAGTCATATTTGCTACATTTGTTTATTTGACAATTGAGGCCAATTTCATATTAGACTTAGAGTTTGACTTTTCAAAGTTATATTAGATTAAAAGCATTTGAATGAACACTTTTAGAAAGTGTGAGAAAGTTTAGAAGTCGAGTTTGAATAGATTCAAATTTGAATGTTGGGTACATTGAATCTAGTCCTAAAAATAGTAGGGTTTTTCATATTGGAGAGAAACCAAGTGGCAAGTTAGGTTTTGAACCTACTATAAAAGGATGTAACTCGTGGATAGACAAGATACTCTCTCTCTCTCTCTCAGGAAACATGTAGAGATAGCATGTTTGTTCACAAATTCTTAATGTGACATTGGTTTCTTAATGTGACATTGGTTAACTGATTCTTATACTGTTTTCTAGAAAGGTGAACTAGATCAGCAAATATATTGTTGAGAAAATAATGGTTTTCACTTCAGCTTCCATGTAAGGGCAAAACACTCCAGTTGATAGTAACGTGGAAAAATTATGTATGCAAATTATAGTTCTTGGGAACATGTTTTCCCCAACTCTCATTTCCCCAAATGGGGGAATGCCCCGAGGAAAGTTTTTGGGAACCATTATGGGAACAACATGGGGAGAGATTTCCCTAGAACAAAAGGCATAGCAATATTTTAAAGCCGAGTAGCCAATAATGGATAGATCTTCACTTTTATAGAGTAGACCATAATCACAAGATGAAGATACATATCTTAAAATCCTCTTGGCCATCTTCCAATGATGGATCTTAGGTTCTTGCATAAATTGACTCAATTTGTGCACACAAAAACTAAGATCGGGCCTAGTAATGGTAAGCCAAATCAAGGAGCCTACAAGACTCCTAAAAAGTGTGATGTCCTCAAAGGATCTTTCATCACCTTTATTAGGATCTTTTACAATTTACTCCATTGGAGTATCTATGCTCTTAGAATTTTCCATATGGAATTTTTTCAACATAGAGTGAGCATATCTAGATTGGCATATAAAGACATGATTTTCATAAAAATCAATTTCTAGGCCTAAAATGTAATGTATCTCTCCTAGATCTTGCATTTTAAACTCACATCCAAGTGCTAGCTTGGTTTCATCAACTAGCTTGATACAACTTCCACAAAGAATAATGTCATCAACATAAATTAGAAGAATGACAATATTGCTATCAACAAAATTTAGATACATGGAAGGATCATAGTCACTAAGAGTAAATCCTAGTGAGATAAGGAAAGAGTTAAGTCTTGAATACCATGATCTTGGTGCTTGCTTGAGTCCATAAAGGCTTTTGAAGAGCAAGCACACTTTGGACTCATCCTTGATGAATCCTTGAGGTTGTTCCATATAGATCTCCTCCTCAAGATAACCATTTAGAAAAGCATTGGATACATCTAATTGGAACACCTTCCACTTGAAAAAACAAGCAAGAGAAATAAGAATTCTTATTGTCACCATCTTTGCAACGGGTGCAAAGGTCTCCTCATAATCAAGACCATGGATTTGAGGAAATCCTTTGGCACATAATCTTGCTTTATGCTTGTTGATGGTGCCATCATGATTGAACTTGATCCAAAATACCCACTTGCAACCAATCACATGCTTGTTGGAAGGAGGATCCACAAGCTCCCAAGTATTGTTGGTGATCAATGCATCATACTCTTGCTTCATGGCATCATACCACTCCTTGGTATTGAGTGCCTCTTGTACATTCTTTGGCTCTTCATGAGAGACATAAAAAACATAATTAGTGGAATCAAGATCCACTTGTTTGCCTTTGTCAACATATGAGAGCCTCTTAGGCTCGGATCTATCTCTCATGGATCTTCTTGGTGAAAAAATCCGAGGAGAGTCTTCTTCAAATCTTGACCCCATCACATCATGATTGTCTTCAAAATCAATAATTGATGATGCATCCATAGATTTCTTGATCTCGGCCTCTTCAAATGATGAGTGTTGATCTTCATGAAAGACAACATCTCTACTTTCAATAACTTGAGAAGTAGAGAGTCTAAAGACTCTATAGGCCTTCTTGGTGGATGAGTATCCAATCATGATCCCTTTGCATGCACTAGGATCTTCCTTCTTCCTTGTTTCCAAGGGAATATGGACAAAGCATAAGCATCCAAAAACTCTAAGGTGATCAACCTTAGGCTTCTTCAAAAATAAGATTTCATATGGTGACTTTCCTCCAAGAGCTATATGTGGGAGCCTATTGCAAAGATAATTTGCACAATTAATGGCTTCTCCCCAAAAATCTTTGGGCAAAGATGCCACAATTCTCATAGATTTTGCACATTCACATAGAGATCTATTCTTTCTCTCGGCCACTCCATTTTGAGATGGAGAGTAGGCACAAGAAAACTCTCTTTTAATGCCTTCAAGCTCACAAAAGTCTTGAAATTTATTGGAGATATATTCACCACCTCCATCACTTCTAAGAGCTTTAATCTTGAATGAGAATTTCTTCTTCACATAAGCTTTGAAAATAAGGAAATGATCAAACACCATAGATTTTGAAGCAAGAAGATATATCCAAGTGAATCTTGTGTAATCATCAATGAAAGTAACAAAACAAGTGGCTTCTCCCTTGCTTGTAGTTGATGAGAAATGCACATCCGAGTGGATTAACTCCAAAGGATGCTTGCTTTTGATAGAAGATCTTGTAAATGGCTTTTTGTGAGATTTAGCAATAGCACAAGCCTCACAAGGCTTGATCTTCTTGGAGAATGACTTTGGAAAGCCAATAGCTTTGGATTCTTTGATCATAGAGAGCATGGATTTGTAGTTGGGATGTCCCAACCTCCTATGCCATAATTCCTCCATAGAGAGCTTGTTCACAAGAGCAACATTACAAGCATTCACATACTCATTTGGATCTAGTTTATAGATGCCACCAAATCTAGATCCTAATGCAAGTATCTCATCATTCTTCTTGATAGTGCAAGTATCAACATTGAATTTTACATCAAGGCCATTATCAAGCAATTGGCCAACACTAATAAGATTCTTGGTAAGCTTAGGTACATAAAGAACTCTAGAGAGAGAAAGAACTTTAGAGGATGCAAGCTTCAAGGGAATGTTCCCTATGCCTTCAATAGGACATTCAAAATCATTTGCAGTGTATATTGATTTCTTCACTCCATCATAAGGTGCAATAGAAGAGAAAGAGTCCTTGGAGCTACACATATGTGAAGAGGCTCCACTATCAATATACCATAGGCCGTCCTTCTTGAAAGGAGTAGATGAGAAACTAGAGACAATAAGAGATCCCTCTCCATCACTTGCAATAGTGTCTTCCTTCTCATTGGTAATATTGGCTTGCTTGAGTTGATTCTTCTTTTTGAAGCAATTGGTGGCATAATGACCTTTCTTGCCACAATAAAAGCACTTGATCTTCTTCTTCTTCTTGAGCTTGGATGATGAAGCATTAGAGGAATCATCTTCCTCCTCATCTTTGTCTTTGGATTTGACTTTGTCCTTGCTTGAGGATTGTTGATGTTGGTTCTTGCTCCTCTCTTTGTGCTTATCCTTGGCAAAAAGAGCTTTGCCATCATTATGAGTGAGAGAAAGTTTGTCCATCCTCAAGAGCTTATACTCTTGTCTTGATTCTTCTGAAATTAGCACACTTTGGAGAGCCTCCAAACTTGGTAGCTCCTCCTTAATGGCATAGGATTGGACAAGATTATCAAATTCACTTCTCAAGCCATTGAGAATGACTTGAACTAGCTCATTTTGATTGATGGAATCACCAATACAAACAAGCTCTCTATGAATATCTTTTACTCTCAAAACATAACTAGATGCACTCTCATCACTCTTTTGGCTACTTTGAAATATTTGATTCCTAAGAGTGAGAAGCCTAGAGGTATTCTTAGCCTCATAGATAGTCTTGAGACAATCCCAAGCTTCTTTGGCTGTTGTACAAGTACCTATCTCCCTCAATATCTCATTAGAGACATTCATCTTATTGTAGTGGAGAGCCATCCTAGCTCTCTTTTTGTATTTTTGAACCTTTTGAAGAACTTGTGGTTCTTTTTCAAGGCCAAGAACTATGTCCATCACGTCTTGAAGGATCAAGATGGACACCATCCTCATTTTCCAAATTGAATAATTTGAAGTGGTCAATCTTTCACTTGGTTCCAACAAGGATGAACCCATTGAAGACATTTGAAGTGAAGAAAACTCAGATGATGAACAATAAATGTTGTTACACACTTTCAATAGGATCCAATAATTGAGTACTATCCCCTCCTATGAAAGATCTTACAACAATTTGTGAATTGATTCTCACTAGCTACACAAATCTCTCTAAAACAAGATCTCTTTCACATCAAATGATGGAGTATAGGCAAAGTTAGGATCCAACACTCTTAGCATGTGTGAAATACACTAAGAAATCAAATTTGACTCAAATACAATGATATTGCATGAAACAAAATGGCTAAGATCTCAAAATAGTGCCTAGATCACATATAGATGAGATTGGCAAGCATACAACTGTGATTTTGGATCAACCAAGCAATCTCTTGACCAAACCAAATGTGTCCACCAGGGTCTAGGTGCCCTACCTAACCCTCTTCAAAAGCTCTTTTGATTGGCTCAACCAAATGGAATGAAACTGATTGCAACAGAAACTAGACAAAAATAGCTTCAAAACAAGCTATCAAGCAAGATAAATGGATCAAACATGAGAGAGAACTTCCAAACTGAAATTGGATGTTCCTCACACGTGTCTGAGCACCTGATTCCATACAGTACCAGGTCAGACCCAATCAATGTCCTTTTGATCTCTTTTGATCCAAGATTGAACAAGATAGCTAGGAAAATGGGCCTTGACAATTTCTAGCTCAAGATTGATGAAAATTTTTCACTTAGATGGATCAAAATGCATGGTAACCTTAGGTAGGATCTGATACCATGTTGATTTTCACACGTGTGGACTGTCCACTACATGTACTTGTGATCTCCTAAGGTGTGTAGATACACCAAGATCAAGACTAGATTGAGATTCAAGATCAATCTTGAATCCTATGGCAAAAACACACTACTACATGCATTCAATCACTTCCAACTCTCACTCACACGTGTGGGAAGTATTCAAAAAATAATCTAAGTAAAAACAAGCTGCTCTCCTTGGGTAGAGAGAGAAAATGCATCAAGAGCTCTCGGGTAGAGAGAGAAAGCTAGAAATCCAAAAACTCACAAAATCCATGAAATCACCAAATCAATTGATTTCAAAATGAGGAGTACAATGATACTAGTAGGTCCACGAGCTACCACTATGCTTAACTATGAATGGACCACATTTTGTCACCTCTTGATCCTATTGGATCATTGATCTATGCACCTCTTAATTCTATTGGACTATATTCAAGCACACCTCAATTTCCTATTGGACCTCACAAGGTTCCACCTCTATATCCTATTGGACCTCTTGGAATTCATCAAAAAAAAACTTTGCACTTGTCTACACTCTAATTAGCAAGTGTTTAGCCTCTTACTCTATTTTGGCTCAATAGTGGCATTACAAGTGGAAATGCATAATTTGCCATCTATGCCAAATTTATTCCTATCAACATCCTACACCTAGATGCTTGATGTAAAAAACATAAGACCCCTATATCTAACATAGATAATCTTTTTCAATTCTTCACAGTATGATCTGAACATGCGTGTACGACATGAGTACAAAGGACATTATCACAGGTCTCAAAATATCAAGGCCCGAGGCTGAGTTCTGCAAAGCTTGTCAAAAAGACAAGCAACATCGGAGTCCATTTACATACGAAGGAAGAAGAGCCAAGGAAGTTCTTGAGCTTGTCCACTTTGATGTGTGTGGACCGATGAAAACAAATTCACTCTCAGGTTCAAAATATTTTCTAACATTCATAGATGATTACATTCGAATGACCACGATCTACTACTTGAAGGAGAAATCCGAAGTATTTGATTCTTTTAGGAAGTTTGTGGCATTCGCAGAGTGACACACCTTGAAAAGGATACAGATCCTTAGATCTGACAATGGAGGTGAATACAAAAGCACAGAATTCTCAAGATTCTGCGAAGAACGGGGGATTGAACACCAGTTCACTCCTGCATACACACCAGAATACAACGTGTGGCAGAAAGAAAAAACAGAACGCTAATTGAAGGAGCTAGATGCATGATGGCATAGGCTCAATTTCCAGGCCAATTCTGGGCCGAAGCAATAGCTGTAGCAGTACACCTGCAAAACAGATCAACAACGACAACGCTGGAGAACAAAACACCATACGAGATGTGGATAGGTAGAAACGCCTGGTCTGTCATACACACGAGTGTTTGGATGTGCAGCATACAAGCACATTTCAAAGAAAAAAAGAAGCAAGCTCGACGACAAATCCGAACAAACAATCATGGTCGGCTACTCGAATGGAACACATGTGTACAGACTCTACGATCCAATCACGAAGAAGGTTGTTTCGAGCAGAGATGTGAAGTTTGATGAGTCCACATTCCCTGGACTGAAAGATGAAAGAGGCCATGAGATCTTCACATTGCTGCCTATTCAAGAGAGAGGCATATGCCACATAGTATAATCTGGAAATTCACTAGATTGACGTGAAAACAGCCTTTCTCCATGGAGATCTAGAGGAAGAAATTTTCATGAAGCAACCTGAAGCCTATGAAAACCCCGACAACAGACAATATGTCTGTTGTATTGCAGAGATGAATCTACGGTCTAAAACAGGCATCACGAGCCTAGCCTTTTGAGCCACAAGACCTCCTTGCATGTTGATGTCCAGGCCTTGTACTCGGATTATGTGGACGATAAGGAGATTGTATCTTGCTTTTTGGAAAGCCATGATACTACTCCATGACATAGAAAGGTGGCAAAAGCACTTGTGGATTTCCTATCCACTTTGTCTCCTGCAAAATTCGAGTCACTATAGGCTCTTGGGCCAAGATTAGTCCCTCTATACAATATGCCAAAATTCTTAGTAGATGAAATGTATCTAAGAACTCTTTTGGCCATCTTCCAATGTGAAACAAGAGAACTTTGCATGAATTGGCTTACTTTCCAGTACTATAACTAAGATCAAGTCTAGTTATAGTTAAATAAATCAAGGAGCCTATAAGCCTTCTATATAAAGTGTTGTCCTCAAAGGATGCTTCATTACCATCAATAGATGCTTTTACATGTTGCTCCATTGGAGTCTCAATGCCTTTACAATTCTTCATTCCAAATCTATCTAGGATGGATGCAGAATAATTAGATTGACAAATGAAGCTAAAATCACATCCTCTTGTAACTTCTATTCCTAGAATGAAGCTTGATAGGCCGAGACCTACCATTTTAAGCTCTTTTGCCAAAGCAATTTTTACATCTCTAATTCCATCTAGATCATTACCACTCAAAATGATGTCATCCACATACAATGATGATCTTTCCATCATGAAATCTTATATACAATGATGGATCATATGCACTCATTACAAAATTGATGGAAATGAGGAAAGAGTTTAGCCTAGAGTACCATGCTCTAGGTGCTTCCTTGAGCCCATTAAGCCTCTTCTTCAAGAAACACACCTATCCTTCATGCTTTGCCTTGATGAAGCCCTCGGGTTGCTTCATGTAGATCTCCACCTCCAAATAACCATTGAGGAAAGCACTCGTGAAATCAAGTTGGAATAGCTCCCAATTGAAGGTTGTAGCAAGACTAATGATCAATCTAATAGTGACAAGCTTAGCCACAGGAGCAAAAGTCTCATCATAATCAATGCCCTTGGTTTGTAAAAACCTTTTGCTACAAGCCTAGCTTTATGCTTACTTATTGATCCATCTTGATTATACTTCAATCTATATACCCACTTGCAATCAAGTGGTTTATTCCCTTGAGGAAGATTCACAAGATCCAAGTATGATTCTCAATGAGAGCATCGTACTCTACTTGCATAGCATCCATCCAACTCTTAGATTTACAAGAATCTTCATAGCATGTTGGCTCATCTAACATTGAAGTAAGAAAAGTGTAAGATGTGAAAGATGATGAGCCTTCCCTTTTATCACCTTTGTCATCATAGGTGAGCCTCAAAGGCTTGGCCCTTGCTCTTGTGGATCTTCTTGGAGTTCTTGCATATTGAGGTGGATCCTCAAGTTTTTCATCACTTGGAAGCTCCTCCTCCATCCTAGCATGATCTTTGTCATCAAGATGATTAGTAACATTATCATCTAAATCACAAGCATGTCCTTCATAAAAAATAACATCCCTACTCACTATCACCTTGCTAGTGATGGGATTGAAGACTCTATAACCTTTGCTATTCCATTAGGGGAGGTCCAAGCGCTATAAGGGCCCTTTGTGCTTTTTTTGACTTTTCAACTATTCGACGTCCACATGTCCCAATAATATTTTTACATGTGTGCAGGACCGTAATTATGTTTGCCGGACAATTTTTTTTTAGAATTTCTCGGGTATAATTTTAGCCAGTCCAAAACTCTCGTTGGGCAGAGTCTAGACATGTGATTGGATAATATATTGTTGCCCGTCAGCAAAAGACTGCCCGAGTTTAACTAACTAAAGTCTAACTAACTTGCATGGATGGTTCAACTTTCGATCGTTTTGTATCTTGCACTGTTATGCATGTGCACTAGCCACTTGCAATCGAAGACCACGTAGTGCGATTAATTCGGTCACTGTCTATAATGAAAGGGATTCTGAAGGGTTATGGATACCATGCACATACAGAAAGTTTCAATGGGTTGTGATCCCTCGTCAAAAGGTGCATTCCGCAAAAGAAAGAGATCAAATATGGATTACAGAAACTTTTGGAAAGGAAGAATTTTAGAGTTTAAAGTTTCGAAGGGAGGTCAATCCATTTCAGAAGTCTTGATTCAACATGTGTATATGCATAATGAAGTTATGGTGTGGATGTCAATCCCATAGATCGACTCAAATGCAACTTATGCTGATTTTTCATTGTTAATTATCCACATTCATTATTGTGATATTTGTGTTAAAATGGAATATATTCTTTTGCAGACTTGTATCCATCGAGTATAAGCGAATGGCAACCAATACTATCACTTGCAGACATCATAGACGTCATTCATTTTGATATCGGTTTACTCTAGTATAAGCATCATCCTTTAAAGTCACTTTTGGATTCTGGCATTTTTTTTTACGATTCTCTTTTTACATACCATGCAAAAAAGTTTTGAATGGCAAACTAGAAACTCTATCTCTACCACATTTTTTGAGTGAGGAATGGGTTCCCCCCGATTCTACCATAGCAGAAAGTTTTAGATCGAAGAGTTTTATGGACCTTCAAAACTGTATGAAATGTAGCACAAGTTCAAAAACCAATAGACTATACTGGTATTTACCATTTGCAATTTTTGTAGATTTTTTTGCTAGATGTAATGTTCGTAAAACAGCTACAATGTTCATTGCTAAGGATTTAACTGATGAAATGATATCATAACTCCTTGATGATCATTGGGGTGTGAAAACTAATGGCATCATTCAATGTAGAGTTAATAAATCATCCATGATATTTGATATTATATAGAAAAACAAATGCTTTCTTTTATGTTTTATTATAGAAGATGGATTAGAGTTAATAATGATTGGAAGGCATTAGATCAAGACTTTACAGTGAACCATCATGAGCAAATGCAAATAGAGGTGAAGCAAAATGGGGTTGTTATTGCGACAATTGAAGTGGAGGAGGACTGGAGTCTAAAATATATACGATTGAAACTTACAATGCTCCAATTTGACATCCCTCAAAACTGTGGTTTTCGAGTAAATGGAAGAATGGTATATTTTTGTACTTGAATAGTCTATTATGTAATTGTTATCCTGTTATTTATTAACGATGATTTATTGATAGACCATTTGCAATGTTAATGCAGATCAGAGCAAGGCAAGAAGATTATATCCCATGCAAAGATTTAATGTCAACCATAGAAATTGTCGAAACAAAATAAAGCTTTGATGGATCAGTAAATCTACAATATTGGTGAGCTTAGCTTTCCTTGTTAAATTTTAAATTGTTAACTTTTGGCTCCTTTTAGATTAGCCCACATTGTTTATTGAAAAATGTAATTCCATTGTTTTCATGTGCAGGTTCAAGGAAAGTGTAATGAAAGATGTACAATATACAAATATAATCCAATATCGCAGACAGACGAGTAGATCATAGATGAAATAATTGTATACAAGTTTTCGTGTGGCTCCGATATCAGACAGAGAATTTGCAATATCGCAGGGGCGCGAGCAAGGACCAAGCCTCTCAAAAAGAAACTAGACCGTCGCACGACTCCGATATTGGATTTGGGCAACAAAGAGAGAGCAACAGTTCATGAATCTGATAAGCAAATGGTTTTTAATCGCGGTCTCTGCTTATATAGAAATAGATTTTTTATGCATTAAATGCAAAAGTGCCACGTGCCAATCTCTGATTCGTGTGTCCTTTTATGATTGCTCCACACGTGCAGATATTTGTGTCCAATTTTAAACTAGACATGTGTCCAATTTATGATTGCTCCACACGTGCAAATATTCGTGTCTGATTATAAACCACACACGTGGCACCTATTGATTTGGCCGACATTGCACATAAATGCTTTGCATGTGTGTGCGCGCGTGTTAAAGGAATGGACATATCTAACGATGACTTCCGAACAGCTGTGATGAATCTGCGGGATGTATATAAGGGCTAATCATTGTCATAAAATGTTTTGCTTACTCCGAGATCTCGATCGCAATATCGCAACCATGCAACTCTACTACTTTCGTTCCTATTTGCCAACACTCCCTCATGTGCCTACGATATCAGATGTTCTCATCAACTGCCCAATATCGCTACCACGCGACGCTGCTGCTACTTTTTGATTTTTCCATCACACCCTCGCGTGCCTGCGATATTGTTACTTGTTTGTTTCCTTGATATCGCTGCCACACGACAATGCCTCTCCGAATCCAAATTTTGGCCATTCCTCGCGTTTCTGCGATCTCCAGTATCTAGTTTTCTCTATCATATCTAGTATGGAATCTGACAAGCTGCATCAGTTCCTCTATGACGCTGGTGTTCTATACAGGACTGAGTACTTTTCTTCTCTTTTTTGACTTAAATTTGATGTCGAGAGATTTGTGCTTGAGCACAAGTCTCACCTATTGGAATTATTCGAAAAGTTTCAAACTTGCATCCAAGAACTATCTCTCGTTATTGATGGCCTAAAATCTATTCATTTCCATGAATTGATAGTTGCCTAGCCTGCAGCCAAGCACAAGCATGATAGGAAGTTTACCAAGCTTGACGAGAGCCTGAAGGTTGTACAATATTGTGAATCCCATAGAAGATCATGCAGGTTTATAGTTGAGGACATAGCTTTTGTTTTCTTCATATCTATATTTATACCTGATGAAGGCCAATCATCCAGATCAATTGGTGTTGGTTCTTCAAGTAGAACATCTACTCAGAGATGTACTGTCAATGTGGACAAAAAACTAGAAGATGAAGTATTGGGTGATGAGGAAGAGGCTAGGCTGGCTTCGATGTATGACCCTGCTCTATCACGATCAATACATCACGTGTAAAAGAACAAGATAAAAGCAAGACATTGCTTGACATTCATGTATACCATATAAATAGCTAGCCATATTTATCATTGAATGATATTGGGAATGTGTTAGACATGAGAGAGGACAAGATCCTATTTGTACTAGCCAATGCATTGTCAGAATTTTGGGATATAATAGACTTCAATCATGATGATTTAAGTGAAGGGATTAACTATGAAGATGAAGGTGGTTGGAAGCCTGGAGAGCAGGCCTTACAAAATACAAGGCAACAATGTCTAGCCTATGGAGCAAATGCTCCTAGTGAGGAGGAGTTCATTGAGTTTCAAAAAAGATATCCTCCTCTAAAGCAATACATTTTTTCTGAAGTAGTGAGAAGTATTCCTGCTGGGCATGACTTGCGTAGAAAAGGATTGTTGGAGTATGACTAGCATGACATGGTAATTTTCAATTTCTTATTCCATCATAATCATATTTAGCATTGTATTCAATCAAAATCCATCTGAAAATTAGATTGATTACAAATTTTTGTATTTATGTTGCAAGACACAATTGAAGTTGATGATTTTGCTATGAGAAGAGGAGGTGTCTGAGGTGTTGTTGGCCAAAAGGATTCAACATTGTGCCATTACCTAAAATACTTTGTACAAAATGAAATTTGTATTTAACATGACAACTTTTATTCACAAGAAAGAACTATAGTAATGGCAATAAAGGCATTGTCCTATTTTTGTGATGGACATAGATATCCTAACAGTACATACAAAATCATTTTTGTCAAGAGGGATATAGCTATAAAAATATTGGGTTATGTTTCTGAAAATGTACCCAAAAGATCATCTGCTTTAGCAGTGTACGCAAGTTACATAGAGTTGAGCAAAAGAAAATCGATTGAGCATTTGGATCCATATGCGAGGAGACAATTTCTTCATGACCATACTGATCAGCTGACCTTTGATACCGATGAGGATATGTAATGTTTTAATTGTTTCTCTATTACAATGATGAAGTTGAACCATCTTTCCTCAGATGTTGAAATGCCTTTTTGAATGAAATGAGATTTGTTGAATATTTGGTTTGATATCTAAACTGTGCTCTTCTGTAGAACCATTGAAATAATTGATATAAATAACATCTCGTTGAATTATATCCTCGTGTCACCAACCCTACCTTGTTTTGACAAGGGCATGTCAGAGTAAGTCTAAATAATTTGCAAACAAATAGAATATTGCAATTGTCAAGGTCAATTATCAATGTTGTTGGATGCAAGTTTTGTTCGACAAGTGCCCTAAAATTCTCACTCTATGTACCGTTTGTTTATTTCCTTGTTCCTCTTCATTCCTAGTGTGTGAATGATTTTTGCATGAGAAATAGCTACTGCACGAGAGTCTTCCGTAGAGCATCTCGAGAGCACATTTTCATTGCTTTTTCCATCTTCAGATCACCTTGCACAGAGTTTAAGGTCTTTGCGTATCCTAAAAATTTGCGAAATACATCTCACGTCAGAGTTGACTCTTGTATCTCATCGTCATATTCATTTTCAAGTCAACTACAGCAAGATCGAAACAAACTTAGTTAAAATTTATTCAATCTTTAGTCCAGTCACATGTTCAACGTGTTTTCAACTACGTGTTCCACACGCCAATCCAATCCCAAGCATGAACAGTTACCAACAACAACATCCCCACCAACAGATTTTTTTTTTGGGGGGGGAGAGTGGATACGCAGGCATCCACTGGAGTAGCCACATTGCAAGCAACACCATCAACAAGATCGACAACCAAGGTCACGAATCAAAGAGGATAATGATAAGGCTAAGAAGACAGATGGGCAATCCAAAGCAACTCAATCAAAAGAAGTATCCCAGTCCAGACAAAGATCTTTCAGAAAAGAGAAACACAAGCATTGAAAAATTAGTCTCCTTTTTTAACTAGCCTCTTGTCATACATCTGCATCTATTCTCATGCCTATCGCCCACACCATCTACCATTGTCACCACCACCCTTCTTTCCATCTGTTTATTTATCATCATTTCACTGTTCTTCTGAGAAATCTCCAGTTTTTTGATAGTCTTACCGCAGCAGCTGATAGATCATTGCAAATGTCCTGCGGAGACCAACTACCACCTACAATGGTTGATCAGCCAAAAGAAGATCTAAGAAGCAGGCGAAGCAGCTAGAAGACATAATAAATTAAACAAAGAAGCTGAGGAGGAAAGGTCCAAAAGTACGGATCAAAGGAAAGAGCTGCAGAAAATGAAAGATGAAAACAACTGTGAACCTTCAAATAAAGTGAGCTTCTCACCCAACAAGTGGTGGTCAAAGCTCGACATTGTAAGGGTCCAAGGCTGCAACTATAGAACTTTGAGTTCCTTCACCCTTCCATTAGGCCTTCATCATGTTTCCTTGCCATCACCAACCATTCGTCAAATCTGTTCCTACCACCAACTTTTTGATGATGGGTCCATCCCCTTGAGACTGATAATCGAAGTTTGTACAACCTGCAGAACGAAGGTTTTTTGAGACTGGAACTTCAACTGAGAAAAGAACCATGGGAACACCCAGAAGCAAATGGAGGATACAGACCTCCCAGAAGTTAGAATTTGCCCAGAAACTATAAGTGAAATCATTCATGGTAGATGCAACGAAAGAAATAAGACGAAGACACGTGGGAAGCACCCATGCATGCAAGTTATGAAGCTACTGGGAGCTCTCCAATTTTGAGAATGTCAACCAATTGTAGCAATAAGACATTCTGGTTAAATTGCGACAATTTGCGAAAACAGTTTTTGATAAAGACTGACAACAATAAACACTTGGTTTTATGTACGTGAACGAGGATCTACGCTTTTCCAAGTGCCGATCGAAGACACCAATGCGGAAGCGGAGCGACATCGTCCAATATGAGTTGTAGTGGGTCCTGCAACACATTAGGGGTGGGATGATGTTGGCTGATTCTGACGAATCCCCAAGATACTCAGACAGAGCAACTCAAGAGCACCTCTCACCTTAGACCGAGGAGGTCTCTGAGAAGACGAGACTAACGAAGATTGAGAGCCAAGGAATACTAGTTAGTAGTGACAAGCCAGAACTGTGTAAGCCTCATGGTGAATCCCAGAAGATGGAATGACCATGTAGGAACTAGTATTTTTAGGCAAATGTAATAAACACAAGTAGACCCCTCTCAAAGAAATTAGAATGAGCCACCTTTTGATGGTGACCTCTAGTGGAGAGCATTATTCCACTTGTAATTTGTGAAGTGTGAAAATTCCAGTAGGATGCCACCTAAGGAGCTCTCTTGCTTATTTAAGAGACTCCCTCTTTGTGAAGAGGAGCTTGTTGCATTGTATCTATTCCATGCTTAATAAGAAGATTTTCCATGAGTTTGAAGCTACACTAAGCTCCTTGATCATGATGGTTTTCTTGAGTGATACCCCTATGATCATGCCCTTCCATTCATATTGTGTGTGGTTGTGGAATTTAGAGTAGATTAGTTTTCTTGCTTTTTAGTTGTGGATTAGATTTCATTTCTTGTTTGTGAATTAATGTAGGAATCATCATTCAAGTAAACTAAATAGGCTAGAAATGTGGCATAAATCTTGCATATCCTCCAACATTCTAGTTCTTGATGTTCTTGGGATGTCCAAGAATCAAAAGACTGGTTGGTTTCTTGATTCTTGGACTTCCAAAATGCTGTAAATTAGTTCTTGTTTCTTGTTTTTTTTTTTTTTTTTTTTTTTTTCGATTTATGCAAGTTCAGTAGTGCTTAGGATCTGATTTCAGTTCATTTTGCAACTAAGTAGAAGTAGATTTCATGGTTGTTCACCTGGACTGCATGCTGATCATTTGGTTGAACGTTTTGGTTACATGATGGTTTGATTGCATGTGACACAGTTCAAAAGAGACAGACTTGAGTTGTCCTCTGACAGGCACATGACATCAATACTACAAAGATAATTCGTCCCTCTTGCCTGATTTTGGGCTTTAACAAGAAAGAATAACTGTAAGCAAAAGCCCAATGTCTTTGTTGACAAACAGAAGTAGACGTAAGCAAAAGCATCCTAGTAAACAGATCCTCCCAAGAAGAGAATTTGTCAACATGTATGTGAAAAATATGCAAAATCTAGCTTGATCTTTTGCAATATCATGTACATAATGAAATCTCACATGTGTGGAGGATGTTCCCATGTGTGGAGGGTAGCCATAATTTTTTTAGTTCATGAAGAGTTTGAATAGTCAATAGCCATAATCTTTCATTTGGGGGGTACTTTGACTTGTAAACAAGCGCGATCAAACATCAATGAAAGTGCATTCAATCACAACAAGCATTCATCTACGTTGTACACTAATAAAGCAAGTTGCTGCTATATTACACTGAAGCACAATACAAAATAGCAATTACAATAAAAAATGATGGTGTAATTGGGAGGCTCAAATAATGTGTCTCATGGATGGAGCAACAACTAATCTGTGCTTGGACGATCTATTTATAGATTTCATCCGTGTATTAATTACATTGAATGCTTGTCACCTAATTACGAAAGCTGTTGTACATGGAAGTATATGACTTTTGTGACGATTGTACACAGTATATATGGTCAATAATTTAGCATCGTTGATGCGGACGAGGACGTCGCTGGAATGTTCCTCGTTTATTTGAGACGACCTTTGGGAATTTTCTCTCTCTTTGCATTTTTTGCAAGAAGCCGAAGGTGCCCTAAAAAGACGGTGATGTCTTTAAAACAGCTTAATGCATGAAAAAATAGATGACCTTCAGGAATTTTCTCTCTTCGCATTTTTTGCAAAGAGGCCGAAGGTGCCCTAAAAAGATGATGTCTTAAAAACAGCTTAACGCATGAAAGTAGATGACCTTTAGGAATTTTCTCTCTCTTCGTATTTTTCGCAAAGTGCCGAAGGTGTGTTAAAAACAGTTAAGCTTTTGAACTATGAAAGTGTCGCATTTCGGAGAAATGCGAGAAAGCCGAAACTGTTGAAAACATAGTGTATTTCTGCAGAGTGATGAAAAAGCAATGTATTTCTGTAGACTTGTTCTAAATGCAAGTTTTGTGGAAGTCGTTGAAGATGGCCAAGTCTCCAATGACTTCAAGTTATTAAACTTGACATCTAAACTTTGAAATTATGACAGGATTGGTTATCCTTTGCTGGAGACCAGCCGGAAGCCCATTGTAGGCGTTCTTCACATAAATTGGCTGTCTAAGTTTGTAATTTATACAGGTATCAGATGAGCAGACGTAGAACCAAAGTTGGTTTCACTTGACCCTAGATCAATAATCAATAAACACGAAGGAAGAATCATGAAATAGAAATTAGTCATTCACCAAGGAGAAAACTGTGGGATTAATTTCCAACAGTCCCCTTAAGGTCACAGTTGGTGCCTTGGTATCTTTGTCAGGTTCAGCTTGTTGAAGAATTTCTGGTGCTTGATCCTGGGAAGCGCTTTGGTGAAGATGTCTGTGACCATTTCTGTTGTGGAGTAATATTGGAGGATCACTTGCCCTGAGAAAACTTTCTCCCGAATGAAATGATACTAGATTTCTATGTGCTTGGATTTTCCATGAAATCTAGGATTCAGTGACAATGAAATATAGCTCAAGTTGTCACATAGAATGGTGGTAGCATTAAACTAAGTGTGATGTAAGTCGTGAAGTAATAACCTGGTCCATACAGTCTCTTTTGAAGCTTGTCATGCTGCAATGTACTCTACCTCTATCAAAGAAAGCGCAATTGATTTATGCTTCCTTGAGTTCCACGAAATCGGTCCCCCTACCAGATAGAAACAGAACCCGGAGGTAGATTTTCCGGTAGAGACTGTTCCTCTCCAATCCGAGTCGGAGTAGTCTCGTAGGACGAGTGGGTCGATAACATTTCCATCATAACATAAAATGTGGTCCAAACTTCCCTGAATATATCTCATCACTCTCTTTAATGCTTTCCCATGAGAGATCCTAGGATTAGACATGAATTGACTTAATGTGCTAATAGTATATGCTAAATCTGGTGTAGTACACCGCATTGCATACATTAGAGATCCAATTAGTGAATGATAAGGGTACTTTGCTAAGTCGAGTACTTTACTATCAGTCTCAACACAAGAAGGTTTAGTCGATACTATACTTGGATCCATTGGGGTATCAATTGGTTTGCAATCAGACATATGAAACTTTTCTAAAATGCCTTTTAGATATGCCTGCTGGCTAAGATAGATCTTCTTTTGAAGTCTATCTTTAGTAATGTGAATTCCTAGCAAAGAGTGAACAGCTCCTAACTCAGTCATATCAAATTCCTTTGACAGTTAGTACTGTGCAGAAGAGAAGTGTCATTAGACAAAATAAATGCATCATCTACGTAAAGAGCTATGTGAATTGAATTGGTGCCTATATGCTTTGAATAAACATTACAATCAACTGAATTGTTTGCAAATCCTAAATGAATGAGATAAGAGTTGATTCTATCAAACCATGCTCTTGTAGCTTGTTTCAGACCGTAGATTGCTTTGTGTAGCTTGCACACTTTGTGCTCTTGGCCTTTGACTTCGAATCCTTCCATTTGGAAGGTGTATAGCTCCTCTTTGACATTGTCATTGAGAAATGTTGTCTTGACATCCATTTGGTGCATGTCGAGGTCTTCCGTGGCTGTAAACGCAATCAGAACCTTGATTGACATCTTGATGATAGGACTGCAAATTTCTTGATAATCCACCCCTTGGACTTGAGTGAATTCTTTAGCCATCAACCGTGCTTTCCATTTTGCAATTGAACCATCAGAGTTGATCTTCTTCTTGAAGATCCACTTGTTGTCGATAACTCTCTTGTGAATGGGGAAGTCGACCAGCGTCCAGGTATGATTCGTCAAAAGTGAGTTATACTCGCTTTCCATAGCTTCTTGCCACTTCACAGCATCCTTGGAGTTAATTGTTTCAGCTAGTCTCTCTGGTTCTTTTGATGAAGTCCAGAATGATTGAGGTGCATACCTCTCAGGAACTGTCTGAGTCCGTGTGGATCTGTGGACGTTGGGTTGACCAGGATGCGATGATGCTTCTTCTTGAATTTCTTCAGATCTGCTCGAGCTAGCTTGGTCTAGTCTGATGACAGGTATAGAGTTCTCACAACAGGATTCTAGTCTAAGTATACCATATAAAGCAACAAGACATGGGAACTGGTGGAGGTTAAACCAACCCAACCAAACCTAGATCGAACGGATCTAGCCCCCACACTATGGATCAATCAGAGTCATGGAAAGAGGAGTCACATCAGCAGCATGTAGCTACTAATCACAAAATCAAGCATACACTAGTGAGAGCCCAACAGGTATAATTATACCCTCCAAGGCCCATGCACCACTAGTAGTGCACTGTGACACCTCACTGGACACCTCTGCAGCCTATTTGGGCCACGTCATCCAGTTTCCTAATGACTCATTGATAGACCCATACCACCTCCACCACCATGTGTTTAGGCCTACAACCATTAATTATGACCATGTACACATAAGGGCCCTAATTCCCTTATAGTCACAATTAACTTACGGATTGTTGGTCTACCGGTCCCTAGCGTGGACATGCTACCCGAGACCAGTCATGGGCATGACATTCTTCCCCCCTTATTCAAGTTCTGTCCTTAGAACTTAAAACTGAAAAAGTTCCTCCTTAAGCTTCCATCTTGTTCCCAGGAATCGTCATCGTCCGTACATCCCCTCCATCGAACCAGATGCTCGGTAACTACACAATTTTTCAATCATTTAGTTCTTGTATCCAAGATCTTTTCAAGTTCAAGACGAGATACACTTGATGATTCATCCAACAGGTCCAACTGATCTCCAGATTCAAGATGCTCTCCTTCACGCAGACTCTTCTTGACAGACTTACGTGAAATACGGGATGCACTTGCGATCAATTGGTAAGCTAAGAATCCGATCTTTTTCAAGATCTTAAATGGTCCTCTATATCTAGGGGACAATTTATAATGCTTGCCGGTACACATTACTCTTGAATTCTTCGGAATTCTCAAATATACCCAACCTCCCACTTGAAGTCTCTCGGTAACCTTTTCAGATTTGCATAATGTTTGTCCCTATCCTGGGCACTCTGGACATTTTCACGTGCAATTTGTAGCATTTCCTGCATATCGTGTAGGAAATCCGCTACTTTCTGAAACTTGATCGTCCGAGTCTCAACTGCGATGGGTGATCTAGTCTCAAAACCGTACATAAGCATAAATGGGCTATAACCGGTAGCCGAATGCTTACTACTATTACAGGCAAACTCGATTAATGGAAGGTACTTTTTCCAATCAGATTGTCGTCTGAAAGCATATGCCCGAGGCATTTGTTCCATCATCTGATTTGTTCTTTCCGTCTGTCCATCCGTCTCAGGATGATCAGAAGAACCCAAGCTCAGTGTCGTCTCTAGTTTAGCAAACACAGCCGACCAAAAGTGACCGGTGAACTTCGGATCGCGATCGCTCACAATATCACTTGGTAATCCGTAAAGCCTAAATAGACACTCTACAAATATCTGAGCTAAATCAGAAGCCTTCACGGTGGTCTTTATCGGAATAAACATAGCCAATTTGGTAAGACGGTCAACCACAATCCAAATTGCATCATGCTGTTTATTCGTCCGCGGTAACCCAACCACGAAATCCATGAAAATACTATTTCATCTCTTATCAAGGATATCCAATGGATGCAACAATCCACCAACCTTATGGCATTCAACTTTATTCAACTGGCATTGGTCACACTTGACCACATAAGATTCTATAAAGGGCTTGAGTTCTGGCCAATAAAAATCCCCTCATATTAAATTCAATGTACGATGTATGTCGGGATGTCCTGCGCATGGTGAGTCATGACATTCATAAAGAATTTTATTCTTAACAACTTCCACATCAGACACACAAACCTTCCCTTTCCTGAACAAAAGTCCATTATAGATAGAGAAGTCATCAGTACCCTTTATATCCTTCCACCCAGACTGACCACCATGATTATCAGTCCCGCTTGATGAAACTGTTAGAACCCTATTCCAAATTGGTCCAAAATGTGGGTCTTTTTCATAATCAGGGAGAGATAAAAGTCTGTACTGATCTTAGTGAAGGAAAGTTCGTTCGCTTCACCAATTCGACTAAGTGCATCAGCCACCTAATTAGATGAGCCCTTGATATACCGCACTTCAAAGTCAAATTTTTGCATGAGTTCTACCCATCTGGCCTTACAACCTCACAAATCATTCTGATTACAAAAATACTTTAAATGTTGATGATCCCTATTAACCACGAATTTATTACCGTACAGGTAATGCCTCCATGATTTCAAAGCGTGGATTACAACAAAAAGCTCTTTTTCCTCAGTGGTGTACCTGACCTGTGCATCAGTTAGTTTCTTACTTTCAAAGGCAACGGGCTGACCCTCCTGTAAGAGAACAGCTCCAATAGCTGTATCACTCGTGTCAATGTTAATGACGAACGACAAATCTGGATCCGCTACTCTCAAAACTGGAGCTGAGGCAATTAGAAGCTTGAGTTTGCAAAAACTTTCATCTAATTTCTCATTCCATCTAATGGGAGGACTTGGCCTACCTTTGCAACTTTTCTCTCCCTTCAACATATTGTTGAGAGGTGCAGCAATCTTCGAGTACTCCTCTGCAAATCTACGGGAAAACACAGTGAAATCTAAGAACGACTTAAGTTCACCCACCGTTTTAGGGACTGGCCACAAAATTGGTCCTAAAATCGTTTTTAGATACATCTTTCGGATGTATCCTAATCTGATGGTATCCCGTACATAGATCAATTTTCGTGAAGTATTTAGCTCCATTCAATCGATCTATGAGATTGTCCATCCTGGGCAACGGGTATTTATTTTTAACTGTAAGTTTGTTTAGACCCTTGTAATCTACACATAGCCGAAAACTCCCATCTTTCTTACTCTTAAGAAGGACAGGTGCTCCCCATGGAGATTTACTCGGTATTATGTGTCCCATCCTGAGATACTCCTCGATCTACCTAGTCACTTCCTCCTCTTCCTTCTGACTAAACCGATATGGTTGTCTAGTTTTGAGTTCGCATCTTTTCATGTTTTTTTTTTGGGAGCTATTTTCGTTTCTCATGCACGACACACCCTCTTCCTTCCAACAGAAATTGACACAAAGAAGGTAATCACACAAAAGGTGTCTTCTGCCATGTAGATCTGGGCCCTGCCGTTTGACTCCTTGATCAAACCTTGGATTCAGGCTGCTGGCCCTCTTCTTGAAGAAATGGGCTTTTCCCGGTGCTATTCTCTTCTGACATCAACATGGATCTCGCGCTCCATGCTTATGCCACTTGGGACATGCCAAAGTCACGTTTCCACACCATGTACCAAGGTACTACGTACAAGATACGCATCAACGCTAATTCCATGGTCATTGTCGGTAAAGTGTCCGGTGATCGCCAGCCCATAGTGTCCGGTGATCACCAGCCCATCTCCCATCGCCAGACCAAAAACCTCATTAAACCATAGGTAACGACCACCACCCCTGAGCTCCCAGTCAAACTAACAATGGGTACTTGATAGAGGCTATCAACGATCATGTAATCCAAGCAGTTGCCTACTTGTTGAACAACTTCTTAGTTGTTTTGACTTTCCTCAAGGACCGCATATAGTCCACGCTGCTAAGCTAGATCATGGAATCCTTCATGAAATTCTTGAGTCCCTTGGTGGTGCCATACGACTGGCATACCTTCCTTATACACGAGCTCTCCATCGCCATAAAACCTAACACGCGTGATCGCATCGCAGCAGGACCACTGTTGTGTAACTTTGCTTGTGCACTTTTTGAGGAGAAGGTGCACGGGTTTAACAGACCCACTGTTCTTTCTGCCACCATCCCTCACACTAACCTGTACCCTCCGTCTGCCGCATCCCCCTCCACTCAACCCGCAGTTACTGACACAACGGCCAGCAAACACATGCGTGGTGCACCCCCTCCTCATCTAGTCCTCCAGCCACTAGGCAATGCACCACACGTCTGCAACTAACCATTGCCACTTCCACAGCCACAGTTTCCTCTTCCGCTCAATCCTCTACTTCCAATACCACATCTACTCCTCTTATTCCTATTCCGACATCCTCTGCCTTTGTCCCCACATTTTTCACCGCTTTCATCACTATCGCTTCGTCCATACCCCCTGTCTCTCCTTCTGTCTCCTTCATTCAGATCAACCCTCTCGATTCACAACTCTCTCCCGACACCCTGGCGTGGATAAACCTCATCAATCTTTTGCTGCCTCGTCAAGGCCCCTCACCTCCTACCTCTCCATCCATCCTTGACACCACCCTCCAGTTCCCTTCTATTCCTACCATCCCCTCGTTTGAGCAGTATGTTCTTACCCCTCTTCCCCCCACTGCTACTCCTCTCACACCCTCCATTTCAACTCTGAAGGATGAGGGTGACAAATCGTTGCTCGATGAAGCATTTGTACAGAAAACTTTTGTTTCCTCGCCTCTTTGTGATGATCCCACTACACCAGAGGGCATGATGCCACCGGAGAACCTGATAGAAGATGATGATACAGGCATGCAAACCACTCAGGTGATACCACAAGCAGCTCTAGCAAGAGCCACACTACCGGCTGCTCCCACGGACCTCACAATGGCCTACCAAGCCTTGGGAACCTTTATCCAAGACGCTTTAGCGGCCAAAACCTCACTGGATAGTAACACACAGCTACGAGCCGACATTCTAAAGCTCTAGCAAGAATTGTTGATCACTCAACAACACGAGTCGAATGGACAGAAGGAGATTATGAAGCTGCAGCAACATGAAGATGGCCTTCAACAGTACATCCAAAGCCTCTCCAAAGTAGTCACGGATGCTTCTACAAAGGTCCAAGAGCTTCAAACAGAAGCTACCCAATGACTCGCCCTCCTCCAGACACAACTACAAATTTATGAGACAGAAAATACTCATCTGGGAGTGGAGGTGCAAGCTTTACAAAACGAGAAGGCCACTTGGTTAGCTCAATCGACACTTGATAATAGACCACTTACACATGAAAAAATGAACCTATTTCGACATCAGGTGTAGGTTTATAACCAGACACTGAATAGCTACTAGGTCAAGTTCGACAGATACCGTGCAAGTGCCAACCAGAAATTGGCCCAGGCCAAGCAAGCTCTCAAGGCCTGTCAGAGATTCATGGAGCAAAAACTCCAACCAGCCCCAGTGGTAATTCGTGTTAAGGAAAAAGTAGGAAGCAACTAAAAGTAGCATCTTGACATAATTAGGTACCTATCCAGTGAACTAACCCTCTTTGACAGGCGGAAGGGCTGCTCATGATCATGTATTGTCTTGAAATGTTATGTGGTATGTGATTATGATGGTTTTATGAAATTTGCAAAAACAAACTTGTAGTACTTTATTAAAAATATACATTTTTTGACATTTTTTTTTGTAAGTTAGAGAATCCTTAAAAAAAACCATGATTTTGGCCTAAAACTAGGACCATTAAATAATACCGAAAAAGGTTACTCTTTTTTAGGTCAAAGTCCCAAAACAAATGTCATTGTGTTACTTATGCTCTTGCCAAGATTCTTAGCTTGTTGGAAAGCTCTCTCAAGTCTGAGTAGCAGCATTAAGCTTTGATAGTGTGCAATCATATATGATTGGAGATCATTATTGATCTCTCTAGGATCCTTCACACATGTCAAAATTAACATGGTATCAGAGCCATCTTCAAGCATGCATGTACGAGTTCAATTTGATCAAGATTTGTGAGTGAAAAAGGTGAAGTGAGAGGTCAATTTTAATCTCGATTAATTTCTAGATTCTAGTAGTTAATCATTCCTTATATTCAAGTGGATTTTGGATCAAATAGGTTGATTGTACTATATGTACTGCTCAAGTCACGTTAAGGATGCATCAATTTTGATGATTTCTCTAGATCTTGTTTTTGATCCATTTTGCCCAAGTGGACACTTAATGGAAAGCTATTGTACCGTAGATTGAGATGCAAGTTGTCTCAAGGGCATTGGATATCTATTGAGTTATGAGCTATTTTTTGAGGGTAGGTAGGTAAGGCACCTAACCTGGTGGATCTGGCTCAAGAAGCATCCAATCTTGAAATTTGGCCAAAAATATGAGGATCTCTTGTGCTAGTCAAGAGATAAGAAAATCTAGAACATTGTTTGGAATCAAATCTTTTCAGATTCGTTCCAACTTTTAAGAGATAGAGTCGTTAGTATTTTTTGATTCCAATAGGGGTGATTGGATCTAATTTTGATGTGATTTGGTTCAAATTATTTTGTTGTGCTTCCATCTTGATGATTGACTAGATTTGGCATGGTAGTTGATTCTCAATTTTGTGATCTACATCTGGTTTATGTTTCAAATCTAGAGTGAAAAGGGTCACAAATCTTTTTAGAATGAATTCACCTTTTGCTGACATCTACACTTGCATCCATTTCTAACTATTCCATTTGGAAGGTTAGGATGGAACCAATTTTGGTGCTACAAGACATAATGGATATAGTGCTTGGCATTGAGGAGGAGCCTCAAGTGTTTCGAGAATCCATTAAGTACAAGAAGAGAACAAGGATGGCTCTCCATTGCATCAAAATGAATGTCTCAAATGAACTTTTGAAAGAAATTGGTGGTTGTATCTCATCCGAGGAGGCTTGGGATACTTTGAGAGCTATATTTGAATAAAAAACAAATCAAACTTCTCACTCTTAGGAATCAAATCTTCCAAAAGAGTGATGAGAGTGCTCAAAACTACGTTCTAAGAGTGAAAAATATATCATTCATAATACCCCTCATAGATAATCGAAGGACCACTAGAAAACTAGCCAAAATCTATCCATTTGAGCTAAAAAGTCATCTTAGATTTAGAAAGATAATAGAATACATATTACAAATAAGCTACCTTCATGATCTTGCACAATATTTGCAGAACAAGCATCTATGCTAGGGCATTCTGTAGATTCACTTATCTAGCATCATAGCAAATGTGACTTCAAAAAAAAGAGTCAAATCAAGAAAATAAAATGATAATTACTTTTACTTTACAAAACCTTAAGTTATCCATGAAGTAGTAGGAAATCACCTCCTTATTTTGCACACAAATTCTATAAGTATTATATTCAAATGACTCATTTGATTGACCTAACAAAGTTTGGCATTACAAAAGATCAGGAAGTTACAAATTCTCTAGTAATAACAAATCAAATATACTTGAATTTGACTCTTGTATTACGAACTCTGTAGGTTAGAATTATTCTTGTCCACCAATTTCCGTTTAGAGTTGTCTATAGGGATAGAAGACTTGTGCTTTTTGGGTCCTAACTGATATCAATGTTGTGGATATATTTTGGAAGGAATATTCAATCTCTACATAATGCTTAAGCAACCATTAAGTTTTCAAAATTCAAATAAAAACCAAGCACACTTGGTACACATTGATGCTTAACATATGTTCATAGTTTATGATGTGAGGAAATATCCTACATCACAAGAGGTTATTCAAAAACCCAATATTTTTGCCTTCACATCACTCTCACATTCAAATTTCATTTCCCTTTGTGTGACTTGCAGTATATATTCCCCCATTGTGCACATCAAAATTCATTCGATGATCAACCTCTAGCCCATTATTTCTGTAGGGTTCATGTAGTGTCGTCATCATGTGTACTCTAGAAAAATGAGTTTTGTCTTGAAAATTGGTCATTATGCAAGATGAAGATACCTTATTGGGTACAAGTGTTAGTAGTTAAGTAGAACTTTACAAAAGAAAAAAAATGGAAAACAAATGTTGGCTTATAATTGATATAGTAGTAATTCTCTTATTAAGTCAAATGGTACTAGTTGGGGACCACATCACTTTTACTTTTAAGTGTCACATAGTACAAATGTGTCTCAAAGGTGGGGTTGTATTGGACCCACATTAGAGAATTATAATGATTTTGATTGAGGTATTTTCTTTTGTCAAAGAAGCATTTGAACAATCTAATCATGCTAAAGGGCTAGTCTTTCTTTATCTTCTTAACTTGACAATAGTTTAGCTTTTGGAATTCCATGAGGTAAAGGCACATTACAAGAGGTATTTATTGTGGTGATACCTTTAATAAAACCTCTAGACAATAATGATTTTTCTTTTGTGTTTGCTTTTGTACCAAGCCAAATTGTTCAGCATAATAATTACTTGTTCTATATGTTGAGTATAATCTAATGCCTTTAAATGTGTATAAAAATTGCTCTTTCTTATTTCTTGCATTTTTTTTGGATAACCTACTACAAAAGGGTTTGTAGGTTGAGATTTACATATTGTGAATAGGATTGTACTTGTTGGCCAACTTTCTAATTCTATATAAAAGTGGCACATCCTACATATGAATTTTACGACATCAATACTTCACTTGGATAGTCAAATCAGATTACTGTGACTTGGTGCCTCTACTTCAAAACTTTCTATATTTAAAATCATAAAAACTAATCAAAAATATGATGGATGGTTGGTATGCATGATTCTTTTCAAAAAGATTGATTCAAAAGTTTGTTGTGTTAAGTTTCTTTTGTGTATATGGTCATGTCATGCGCTAGAGTAGTGTAATTTATCATGTGTATGTCAATAAAAGGTCAAGGTTGCATCATAGCTGGAAAGAGACATGATATATGACATTACTATAGTGCTTCAACATATTTTTGTCATTGAATAGTCTTATTTTAACATTGATGGATAAGTATTTGATAGATGCTAAGCCATTTCCATATATCAAATTTGAAATCAAGATTTATTGATATATAAATAGATAAAACTAAGCAAATACACATAGTCATATTTTCGATTAGAAACAAGACAAGAATTTCTTGCAAGAAATTTTGCCCATGAAGTCATTGTAACTGCTTTATGTACATATATACATAATGACAACTCACGTAAAAGATGATGAGTAGATGATGAGACAATCTGTGACGAACACATGCAATTGGAGAAGAGTGAATCAGAGTTCCTGCGCAAAATCCATTGTCTTAATTATCCGATTCCATAGGATCAGAGATCTTAGAGAGAGTAAAAGCCTTTCAGAAGATAGAGATAGTTATCTAATTTGTAACTAGCTAAGTAAGATCACTGCACATAGTGCACCATTACTGTGAACCATTGGCCAGCACAGCTAGATGCAATGCTAAAATATGATCCTAAAGAAATTGGATAGATCTCCAATTTGTTATGATGTCGAGGAAGCAGACAACAGAGGATATTGCGGTGATACACTCTGTCCATTCCATACAGTTTGGTTACCAACAAGCAATATGGTATTTCATCAAACTCTTCTTTGACCATCAGCTTTCCTCCATGGGAACAAGGATTACAGTCTAAAGCCAACAAAATGACTTTAATTCGACAACTTTGGGCCTATAAAGAGGCAATAAATTTTTTTGGACGACACATCCTCAATCATGACTACTTAACCAAGGCAATCAAGCTGATCAGACAAGCGTCTTCATTTTTGAGGACAAAAAAGTTTAAGTAGGGGGAGTGTCATGTAATTTTAGTACATTAGTGCTTTTCAAGACAATATAATATCCATTGTAAGCTTTGTAGGCCCAAAAGGAGCTATTATCCTTAATAACAAGGCGGTTCCATCTTTAGGCCCTCCAAAGTAATTAATAAGGATAATAGGCCAATAAGGGCCCAATTTAGTCTCAATAATACTTAACAAGGGCTGACTATCCCTCAAGATAGTTAAGCTAAGTTAAGTGAGAGCATTGTCTATAACTAGGCAAGAGACATCAATTTGTGAATCTTTTGGCTCATTTGCAAGTGAGAGCTTCTTGCTTCCTCCTTGTGAATGTGAGCCATAGGGATCTCCATTGCTAGGTCTCATGTGCCCTATCTACATGAATCAATGCTCATGTTCATATCTTGTACTCTTCTCTCCATCACTAATGTGACTCTATGGTGATCTCCATGTTTCTAGCTTTCTATGGACATGCTATCATGATTGTCTTGTTATCTTCTTGCTTTTAGCTTTACTTCATTGTTATTGTTATTGATTTGAGATTTGGCACATGACAATAAATGCATTCAAATTTAGTTAGATAGACAAGTGTGAACTAGTAGAAAGCTAGTCAAGTAGGAAATTGCCATTTGGCACCATTTTGCTTGTTGACCAAGCATTCCTATGTGAATGAGGGATGGTTTCTACGTGTGAGAGGCTGTTCCCACATGTGTACAAATATGGAAAATATTAGTAGCTTATCATAGGAGTCAATCTTGCAAATTCCTAGGAAAATTATCTCAAATCAAGCAAAATCATGGTGAGGCAATGGCATCAAGTTAGGAGTCAAAGATGTGGGGGCTTATCTTTCATTGATTGGTGGATCCGAAGTGATGTGACATTTCCCACACGTGCTAGGCCTATTGAGCTAGCATATCAGGTCGAAATGTACTTGATCTATATATACATCATCATTGTAAATATGAATCTTGATGAGAGATCTTGATTTTGAGGCAAAACCTTGTCATTCTCACTATTTGTGTTGTGATTTTTTGCATTGAATGCTATCCATAGTTAATGAACTTCATTCTCTGCTCATTGTCTGTACAGTGACAAACTTTCACATGTGTGAGGCCTCTCTTTAGTTAGATTGATCATTTTACAAGTTGTTCATGCTAATTAGATGCAAATTTTTGATCTAGATCTAGATCAAGATCTAGACATTAGGTTAAAGACGTTGGAAACTAAGCCCACAGTTTTCTCCTTGGTGAATGACTAATTTCTATTTCATGATTCTTCCTACATGTTTATTGATCATTGATCTAGGGTCAGGTGAAACCAACTTTGGTTCTACGTCTGCTAATCTAATACCTGCAGGAATCACAAACTTAGACAACCAATTTATTTGAAGAACGTCTACAACGGGCTTCCCGCTGATTTCCAGCAAAGGGTAACCAATCCTATCATAATTTCAAGTTGAGCATGTCAAGTTTAATAACTTGAAGTCATTGAAGACTTGTCCATCTTCAACGACTTTTACAAAATTTGAATTTAGAACAAGTCTGCAGAAATACATTACTTTTTCAACAGTCTATAGAAATACACTATGTTTTCAACAGCTTCGGCTTTTTCACATTTCTCCAAAATGCGACACTTTCATAGTTCAAAAGCTTAACTGTTTTTGACACACCTTTGGCTCTTTGCAAAAAATGTGAAGAGAGAGAAAATTCCCAAAGGTCATCTACTTTCATGCGTTAAGCTATTTTTAAGACATCGTCTTTTTTAGGGCACCTTTGGCCTCTTTGCGAAAAATACAAAGAGAGAGAAAATTCCCGAAGGTCATCTATTTTTTCATGCGTTAAGCTGTTTTAAAGACATCACCGTCTTTTTAGGGCACCTTCGGCTTCTTGCGAAAAATATGAAGAGAGAAAAATCTTGAAGGTCATCTCAAATAAACGAGGAACATTCCAGCGACGTCCTCGTCCGTGTCAACGATGCTAAATTATTGACAGTATATACTGTGTACAGTCGTCACAAAAGCCATATACTTCCGAGTACAACAACTTTCATATTAGGTGACAAACATTCAATGTAATTAATACACGGATGAAATCTATAAATAGATCGTCCAAGCACAGATTAGTTGTTGCTCCGTCCATGAGACACATTATTTGAGCCTCCCAATTATGCCGTCATTTTTTGTTGTAATTGTTATTTTGTATTGTGCTTCTAAGTGATATAACAGTAGCTTGTTTTTATCTGTGTACAACGTAGATGAATGCTTGTTGTGATTGAATGCACTTTCATTGCTGTTTGATCGCGCTTGTTTACTCACTCTGATTAGAACACGGACGTCTACGACTCCTCAGTTTCTGATCAGATGATGGCTGTCTTTGACGCCTGAGGAACTCGCGTTATCACACTGCTCTTTCATTTATTTCAGAATTATACTTTATGTCAAATCTGATGAAGATGAAGAGTTACCTTTATGAAGAGTTTGTTTCATTTGTATATTGTTATCATGTCTCATAAAGGTGGCTCTTCATCTTCATCACTCAATGAAGCTAGAGTCATTGACAAGTTCAGTGGTTCTAATTTCTACATTTGGAAGTTAAAACTTAGAATGATGTTGATAGATAGAGATCTTTGGGATGTAGTAGAAGGTAAAGACCTGCAACCAGAAGATGGTGATCAAGCAAAGGCCTGGAAGATCAAAGATCAGAAGGCCCTAGCATGTATCACACTCAATCTGGCCGACTCCCAAATATCTCACGTTACCACGTGCAAACCCTCTAAGGAAGCACTGGACTTGTTATCAAGTCTTTATGAGACTCACGATGTAACCACGAGATTACATCTTAGAAGGAAGTTCTTTACTCTTAGCATGTTTGATTCTATTGCCATCACTTCTCACATCAATAGCGTCAAGTCCCTGTTAGATTAGTTATCAGCTGTAGTATGTTCTATTCAAGATGATGATGTCATTATGACCTTGTTTTCTTCTCTTCCAAAGTCCTATGAGCACTTTGTGGTGATGATCTCTACACAACCGGACCTCACTCTTCAAAAGGTGATCAATCATCTTCTTCAAGAAGAAATGCGGAGAAAGAGTAGCAGCCTATCCATCAGAGTCTGATTGATCAATAGCTTGGGAGCTAGATCCGTTCAATCTAGGTTTGGTTGGGTTAGTTTAACCTCCACCAGTTCCCAGGTGTTGTTGCTTTGTATGGTATGCTTAGACTAGAATCCTATTTCTTGGAAGAAATTCCGTGTCAATTCTGTTGTTGCCGATTACTCTGTGGTTAGCATCTTTGTGAAAGCACCAAGTTATTTTATTGGTTGGCTAGATTTTTCCCTATAGTCTCTTATTTTTCTTATGAAGGGTTACTGTATTTTAAATGTTGTCTATTGCCTGTTTGGAAGCTGCTTTGGTTTAAGGATTAGGAGCCTGTAAAGCCATTCTGGAGGATGGTTGGGTTCAGATCTGATGACTATTTGTTTTCTGGAAAATTTTGGCAGCATACATGTTTTTCAGGCATAGTGAGGGTAAACCCTGCAAATCTTGCATTGGAACTCTGCTTATGCTTAAAATAAGCAATCTGGAAAATGCTGGAAAGGTAGAGAGATCTGAAAAGAAATAGCAGATGCTTTGGGTTCCATGCTTCCTATAAATAAGGATATATAAACTGATCAAAAAACTCAGAAATCATGCTATTTAATTCATTTGATTGTTTTCTTCTGGGCGCCCAGATGCCTGCACAAAGAAAACTTTGTAGTGGGGTGTAATGGGCACCTCTCCACACATATTCTTCCCACCCAAAATCACCGTCAGAGCTCTCTCTCTCTCTCTCTCTCTCTCTCTCTCTCTCTCTCTCTCTCTCTCTCTCTCTCTCTCTCTCTCTCTCTCTCTCTCTCTCTCTCTCTCTCTCTCTCTCTCTCTCTCTCTCTCTCTCTCTCTCTCTCTCTCTCTCTCTCTTCTCTCTCTCTCTCTCTCTCTCTCTCTCTCTCTCTCTTCTGAGTTTGGAAACACGACTTGAAGTGCCCTGGAATCGTGTTTGTTGCAGGGCCCGAGTGGTCGTGTGTAGTAGTTTGAGGGAGGGAGAGGATCGGGGGGGTGTAGGTGAACTCAAAGTTCTATTTTTAAAACTTGATGTTGCCTTGCTTAATTGAAGTTGGTGTGGAGGGGGTAGGAGGCTAGCTATCATAGGTTATTTTTTGAGTTTTTTGATGACTTGTGGATTTCTTTTTTGACATGTTTTTTTTCAGGTTTTAAGAATTGATGGTTCAATTTTGCAGTTGTTATATGAGCTACTAGTTGTTAAGTGATTTACGTTGCATTGACGGTTAATTCCAGTTTTTTTATTGCTTAGAACCCATTTGTCGATTCATTGGTATAATTTTGGTTCAGTAACTATTATACCCGTAATGAATGTGTTAACTAAACGAAATTATTTTTGAATTTTCAGTTGGCAAGCAAATGGAACCTGATAAAATTTTGGAGAGGGGTGCTACCGAAATTCACCCGGCATCACCAAGAAGTGATGGTGGAAATATAGAAATTCAGTCGGCATCACCCGGCAGTGATGACACTCTAGACTCAGAAAAACTGTTGCAAACTTTAGGCAAGGCAGCTTTAGAACTTCATCAGAGCAATAAACAACAAGATAAACAAATGCAAAATCTATTTAATCAACTGCAAGCTATTAACTCTAACAACTTGGGCTACCAACTGGAAATCGAACGAGAAACGAACTCGAATAGAAAGTGTTCGTGCGCAGTGGAATGAGCTATATTACTCTTTCCCTAAGCATGACTACGCCTGTCAGAAATGAGCAGAACGTTAGTGATAGAAATCATGGTTGATCTAATTATGTAGCCAAACATTAATAAAACATCAGAAGAATAATTTGTCGCGAACAACTAGACAAATTATTAGTCGCAAATGATTCGCGAAGAGCTAGACTAAGTTCGACTGATAATCAGTTGCGAATTAGTCGAAAAAGGCAAGACTAAATATTAGTCGTCAACAACTAGACTAATAATAATTCGCGAACAAATTACCAGATTGAGCAACAAGAGAGTCGGACAGAATGAAGAAAAACAGAACAATATCGACACAAATCTGAACGTAGAACAAAAGAGCTGTTATCAGATTAACTATAACAAAATATACATGTCAATAATGTTGTAGAGCACAAGACAATAGCAAATGAAACCGCATGCTCTACAAAGCTAATTCAATCTGGAAAAGGAATGAACCTATTATTGACAATACAAAAGAATCAATGCGCAAGGCATCTACTTCGTCTATCTCTAATAAGCTTTTGATGCTATTATTTTTACACACACTTGTTCACTGAATATGCAAATGATATTCAATATATACACAATTTACAGGTGTGCAAATGAAGAAAGTACAAAGTGGATGTGTTGTCTGTAGGAGATTGTGGGTGGCTGTTGTCGTTGTCAAGTCTGTTAGCACAGTTGCATGGGATGAGCTTGAAAAAGGCCGCGACATTAGCCTTTGCTGAAATGAACGTTGGTGAAGATGCAAAAAATGCGTCACTCTACTAAATGCCTTAGGATTTGATTTACAGGGTGCCTTTGCTTTTCCTAGGGCACCTTGGGCATTTTGTAAGGCAGTGTCGCCTTTTTCGCCTATCAGAAATCAAGTGTAAAAACACAATGTCACATTTTTTGTCTTTTTTTTTTTTTTCGCCTGTGAGAATTTACTTGTATTTATGCAAACAGTCACGTTTTATTCGTCCGTCTTATTTTAATATAAATTTGCACACTGTGCGACAACATGAGTAAAAATGCGTGGAGGCATATTAAAATGGGATTTAGGAGAGTAGAGGAGATAAGTCCAACACGCCTCCCTCAATTTGGATCTGTGAATGCCTTGATCTTCAGACTAAGCAACACATAAAATTTGTTGTGTGCATTAACACTTAATGCTTTTTTGAATATATCCGCAACCATGTCATGCGTTCTGCAGTACGTTAAGCTCACCTCCTTGTTGAGAACCTTGCCCCTGATGTAGTGATATCTAATTTCAATGTGCTTACTCCTAGAGTGAAATCTAGGGTTGGCCGATAAGGTAATAGCACTCTGATTATCACAGAATAAAATTGTAGGGCTGTACTAATACAGATTAATGTCTGACAATAAATTTCTCAACCAAAACGCTTCCTTAATAGATTGAGAATCAACAATGTATTATGCTTCTGTAGAAAAAAGTGCGATAGAGGTTTCCTTACGATTGTTCCATGAGATAGGACCACCGTTGAAGAAGAATGTAAATCCAGATGTGGACTTACGATTGTCTACATCTCCTCCCCAGCTTGCATCAGAATATCCACTGAGTTGATGAAGATTGTCGTTGCTGACATCTCATAGCAGATGCACTGGTCCATGGTAGCTCAAATATACCGCATGACTCTTATGAGAGCCTTCCAATGGGTAATGCCAGGATTAGCCATATATTGGCTGAGTGAGCTTACTGCAAAAGAGATCTCTAGTCTTGTACAGACCATTGCGTACATGAGAGATCCAAGTATCGATCGATAAGGATACTCTCTCATCTGCTCCTCTTCTTGCTTGGTCTGGGGACATTGGTCCTTTGACAAATGCAAGTCTGGATCCATCGGTGAGTGAGATAATTTACAATTTATTAGATTGTATTTGTTAAGAACATTGTGAAGATACCTTTGTTGAGTGATGTAAATCAGTTGTCTCGCTCTGTTTCTATGGATCTGAATGCCCAGACAGAAGTGAGCTTCGTCCAGATCAGTCATGTCAAACTTTGAAAACAACATCTACTTTGAATCCTTGACCAAATTGGTATTGTTGCTGAAGAGCAACATATCATCCACGTATAAGGTGATGATAATGAAGGATTGTTGCACTGACTTGAAATAGACGTTGCAATCCACAGTGCTTGATTTGAATTCTTGTTTGATGAGGAATGTGTTGATCCTCTGAAACCAAGCTCTGGCAAACTATTTCAAGCGGTAACGTGCGTTGTGGAGTTTACAGACATGATTTTTCATACCTTTCAGAATGTATCCTTTGGGTTGGATCATGTAGATGTCTTCTTGTATAACTCCATTCAGATAGGCTGTTTGCACATCAAGTTGATGTACTTTGAGGTCGGCAGCTGTAGCATAAGACAAGAGTGCTCGGATCAACAAATGTTTGACTACTAGACTGAAAGTCTCGCTGTAGTTGACGTTGGAGATCTGAGTGAATCCTCGTGCCTTCCTTCGATCATTTGCTCCATTGGCATTATATTTGATCTTGAAGATCCATTTACAATCAATGATATTGCAGCCAATAGGAGCTTCGACTAGTGACCACGTCTGGTTCTTGATTAGAGAAAAATACTCTTTGTCCATAGCTTCTCTCCAGAGTTCAGAGTCTGGTTGGCTGAGTGCCTCTTCGACTATCGTCGGTTCCTGTATCAAGAGACATGCAAACTTAGGAGTATACCTTTTGGGCTATGTGCGCACTTGGCTTGGTCTTTTGGGAGGATTCGACTGATGAACCACTCCTAGGACTTGTTGCTGGGTAGCATCAATATCTTTGTCTGATTCGTTGTCAAAAAGTGGGTCGACAATAGACACGCTTGAGCTAGAAGCTCGGACAGTCGTGTCATGGCAGGTGATGAAAGTTCTCTTGGAGCAATATCCTTGCCTTTGATGTCGACAAACTGATCCTCGATAAAGATTGTATCTCGGCTATACAAGATTTGCTTGGTATCAGGATCATACAGCTTGTATGTATTATCAAATGAAGTATATCCAATTAGGATGGTCTTGAGACCTTGGAAGTCCAATTTCTTCCTCGTGTCTTCTGGAATCTGCACGTAGGCAACGCATCCAAACACTCTTAGGTTCTTCACAGAAGACTTAGAGCCTATCCACATCTCGTGGGTGTCTTGCTTGAGAGAGTCTTGGTCGAACATCTATTCTGGACGTAAGCTGCAGTGGAGACAACTTCGACCCAAAATCTCTTGGGCAGTGATGCATGCGCTAGCATACATTTGGCTGATTCAACTAGGGTATGGTTCTTCCTCTCGGCTAAGCCATTAGACAAAGGACTATAAGGAGTGGTGAATTGCTGATCAATGCCTTGGATTTGGCAGTACTCCTTAAACTCGATAGAGATATATTCTCCACCATTGTCTGATCTAAGAGCCTTGATCGTCCATCCAGTCTCCTTTTCTGCATGCTCCTTGAAGATTCTGAAGCAGTTGAAGGCTTCTGATTACTTCTTTATAAAATACACCATAGTCCTTTTGGAAAATTCATCAATAAAAGTTATAAGATACTTCGCATCCTTCAGCGAAGGATTTTTCATCGGGCCACAAATGTCTGAATGTACAATGTCTAACAATCCTCTAGCAATATGTTGATGGCTTGATTTAAATGGTTTCCTAGTCTGTTAACCAACTAGACAGTCTTGACAGACAGGTAACTCAGCTTAATCACGAGGATAGTCGAGATCAAGAACAATAGATTGTCTAGACATTTGTTGTACAACATCATGATTCAAGTGACCAAGTCTATAATGCCAAAGTAAAATTTTATTTGCATGAATAGAAGTACTGAGCGCTTGACTAGAGGCAGAAAAGCAATGACTTAATCTATACAAGTATCCATGCCTCTTTCCGAGTGCTAGGATCTTGCTTGTCCTATCAACTACTTTGCACTGATCACATTTGAATTATACTCTATGTCCTAGATCTGTGATTCTGCTTACAGAGAGCAAATTCGTTGACAAATTTGGTACATAATACAGGACTTTAGAAAGTAGCTTAGACTGATCATTTGCAAAGCTTAAGCTTACAATACCTTCACCTTTAATAACTTGTGTGCTATTGTCGCCAAGGTGAACATATTTCTTGATATTGTAAGGTGTATAGGACTCAAAACAACCAATGAGACTGGTCATGTGTTGAGTGGCTCCAGAATCCAAGAACCAAGAACTGTCGCCGGATGGTCCTTGATGGCTGGTCATGAAGACATCATGATTCGCTTGTTGAATAGGTTGTGGAGCTTCTGCAGCTGTATTTGTCACTTGATTCGACTGCCCCTTGCTGTTGTTCTTTGCTTGCAGTATCCGACAGTCTTGAATTTCGTGGTTGTTTCGCTTGCAGTATCTCCAAAACAACTTCTTCTTCGTCTGCAGATTCGACTGTTCTTTGTGTTGTGTCGGTTTCTAGTATGGCTTTGATTGCTTTCTGCCTTTCTTCTTCTTCTACTTAGTCGTGCTCTTGTTGGTGTATGAAGCATGAGAATCAGCTGAGAAATTTGAGGTTTCGTTCCTCTGCGTGTCTTCTTGCAACAACATAGTAATGACTCTCGAAAGAGTCAGTTCTGGATGTGTCATGATGATCATCACCCAGTTGTCGTGTGAGCTTGGCAAGCTTGTAAGCAGTTGCATCACTGTGTCTTGATCATCTATGACAAATCCGACAACGACCATTTGCCTTAGCAGGTTCTTGAATTGATTGATGTGATGCTGCAGGGAATCACCATTCGCCATCTTGAGGGAGTAAAATTTCTTCCTGATATGTAGCCTGGAAGCTATATCTCGCACTTCGTATAGTGTGCTCAAGATGTCCCAGACTTCTTTCGATGTCTGGGCCTCAGATTCATGGCCGATATGGGTATTCGTAATGTTGAGGATGATCAGCGCGAAAGCCTTTCCATCCTTCAACTTCCATCTGGTGATTGCTACATTGTCTGCTGCGGGTTTTTCTTCTGCACCTGTAACAATTTCATACAATTCTTTAGCCATTAGTACAATTTTCATCTTAAATTTCCACAGATGGTAATTGGCTCCATCAAGCTTGTCCATGATGGGACTGGCTTTCCCTTGGGAATCCATGTGGAAGATTAGTCTAAGTGATAGGAAAAACTATCAATGACTTAAGTATGAAAATCTGGCACTGAGTTACAGAACCAGAAGACAATTACTCTATCGGCTAGTAGAGTCTTGTACTGTGGAAGCTTATCAGGCTACTAAAATAGCTCTGATACCATGTTGGAAGAAAGAGGGTGTGTCGTGCGTGAGAAATGAAAACAGCTCAAAAAGAAAACGAACACAAAAAGATAAGAACTCGAAACTCGAACGAGAAATGAACTCGAACAGAAAGTGTTCGTGCACAGCGGAATGAGCTATATTACTCTTTCCCTAAGCATGACTACGCCTATCAGAAACAAACAGAACGGTAGTGATAGAAATCACGGTCGATCTGATCATGTAGTCAAACATTAACAAAACATTAGAAGAATAATTTGTCGCGAACAGCTAGACAAATTATTAGTCGCGAATGATTCACAAAGAGTAGACTACGTTCGACTGATAATCAGTCGCGAATTAGTCGCGAAAGGCAAGACTAAATATTAGTCGTCAACAACTAGACTAATAATAATTCGCTAAGAATAGATTACCAGATTGAGCAACAAGAGAGTTAGACAGAATGAAGAAAAGCATAACAATATCCACACAAATCTGAACGCAGAACAAAAGAGTTGTTATCAGATTAAGTATAGCAAAATATACATGTCAATAATGTTGTAGAACACAAGACAATAGCGGACGAAACCGCGTGCTCTACAAAGCTAATTCAATCTGGAAAAGGAATGAATCTATTATTGACAATACAAAAGAATCAATGCGCAAGGCATCTACTTCGTCTATTTCTGATAAGCTTATTATTTTTACACACACTTGTTTACTGAATACGCAAATGGTATTCAATATATACACAGTTTACAGGTGTGCATAAGAAGAAAGTACAAAGTGGATGTGCTGTCTGTAGGAGATCGTGGGTGGCTACTATCGTTGTCAAGTCTGCTAGCACAGTTGCATGGGATGAGCGTGAAAAAGGCCGCGACGTCAACCTTTGCTGAAATGAACGTTGGTGAAGATGCGAAAAATGCGTCACTCTGATGAAATGCCTTAGGATTTAATTTACAGGGTGCCTTTGCTTTTCCTAGCGCACCTTAGGCATTTTGTAAGGCAGTGTCACCTTTTTCACCTGTCACAAATCAAGTGTAAAAACACAGTGTCACATTTTTCGTCTTTTTTCTCGCCTGTGAGAATTTACTTGTATTTATGCAGACAATCACGTTTTATTCGTCTATCTTATTTTGCATGTAAATATGCAGACTGAGCGACAACATGAGTAAAAATGTAGCATGAATGGAAGCAGATTAAAATGGGATTTAGGAGAGTAGAGGAGATAAATCCTACAGTTTCGTCAGTAGAAGAAGAGGAAGTCATGTTGGTAGATGAATGTTACAAGTTGTTATCAAGGACTTGTAGAAAGGCAAAAAGGCACTCAAACAATACTTTTTAGCACTTGATATGGGAAACTTAAATGCAAATATCTATCTCTACATAACCCCAAATTGAAAAAAAATTGAGAGACATGTTTCTATGGTCATATAATATAAGTAGACAAACCAAAAAAATATTGTTAAAATCATGGTATTATACAATCATATATGATATTTTTAGTTTCTCTATAGATATCCAAATTCAATTTTTTTTTAATAGGCATGTTTCTATAATCATATAGGACTTTTAAGAGTAGGTAGGCTAAAAATTGAATGTAAAATTCACAACAATATAGTCCCATATATGAAAATATTGAAGTTTCATCAGTACCCCCACATATTTTTTGACACATCATATCTTACATATAAGTTGCTCAAAATGGTCTCAACATTTTTAATTCGTAAATGTATATATGAAGAACACACATGTGAAAGGATTTGATGTGATTTATCATAGTTTATGAGATATGATTTTTTGAATAAGTGCTTGAAATGCACACTTTTGTGTGCATTTTGTCTTGACTCTAGTGTTAACAAACCAAAATCTTTTTTCCAATTCATGAGAAAACATGAATAACTTAAATAGGCAGCATTTTTTGCCTTGGCGAACTCCTTGTAAATCAAAAATATTTCTAAATATAAAAAATTTGGCAATTTTTTTCCATGCACATCTACAAAATACTTTAACCAAACAATTGCATTCAAAACATCTAAGGAGACAATTCTAACAAAGAATCCTATGTTCCACATGCACACACAAAACACATCGACACTATGTGTCACACTATATGAGGACAATTGCTATTTAAGGAAATCGATGTGTTACATTGCTGGAAAATGCACTTGGAATTTCAAACTTCATCAAACTACCAAGTACAATAGTTCTACTCATCGTGGTGTAGAATTTGGCTCCAAATTGAAGGAATATCCAACAATTTGGCATGTAAATAAATGCACATATTTCAACTGGCAAAAAACACTTGAAATATGAAAATCACAAAAGGAAAGAAAGTGCATTGCAATGGGTGGTAATCCTAAAATGAAATGTCGTAGTTGCGCTTTGCATGTGAATACCTTCCTGTTAGGTACTCCTTGACTGATGTCTAGCTCCAAGTGTATTATCTTTCCTTACTGTAATGTTGGTGCACATGTCATGGTGTGGCTCAGAATGAGCAGGACCTAGATATCACCAAAACAATTTTTAAGTGGGTGCACAATAAAAAAGAATGTGATTCCCATAATAGTCCAAAATTTTGAGAGGTTATTACTACAAAGCCATAACATTATAATGTAGCCATAATGATAGACGGGTAAAATTTTTGTATTCCTAAATCTATGACGGACCAAACTTTTGAACTTTGTTGCAGTACTTGGTCTGCTTGCCATGGTGTAAGGTTCAACTATCATTGGAGGAGTTGTATTTGCTCTTTGGGTCCTATTTGACAAGAGCATATCACACCTAGATTGTGAAAATATGTATATTGTGGAATGAAAGTGACAAATATTTTAAAAACCTACAAAAAGAAAGAAAACCAAAAATTAAAACTAGTTGAAAACTTAGATTTTTGAGAAAAACACCTTATGTCCCCATCTTAGCCAAGTTGATAAGAGTGTTACATGTGTCAATGGAGAATTAGTTTCCAGCACAGGCGGACCTGATCCTTCCCTCACATGACATATGGGCTCTCGAGCACTCAATAAGTCTTTGAAGTCAAATTCAAAGCAAGAATTTTCAAGCAAATTTGAGAAAGCAGCAGGAGCTATGTTAGATTGACAAGAAGAAACCACGCCCTCAAAGGTGCCCATATAGGATTTAGAGCATAGATTCCCGCCCTATTTTCAAAAATATTGCAAATATTTCAAAACGGAACACAATCGGAGTGTGCGTTTCATTTCGAAACGAGCATCTATGGTTCAAGCTGCCAAGATGATGTGGCAACCCATCATTGGTTGTTCATGGGCGCCAAGGAAAAATTTGGAGAGATCGTCAAAAATAAATCATAGAAAATAGGAAGAGCGTGAAAAGAAATATCCAAACATACATATATATATATATATATATATGTATATATATATATATATATATATATATATATATATATATATATCCAAAAAACAAAAACGATAAAAATAATATGTGAAAAAAAAAAGACAACAAGAAAAAAGGAAAAAAAAAAAAAAGTGGAAAAGAAAACGCGACAAAAAAAACAACCCAAAAGTATTAAAAAAATCTTTGCACATGGCATTACGCATGAAGGGACGGAGGCCCACCTACCGTCGGGCCTTCCGCCGTACTCAGTAGGGCCTTTGAGATTCCACCCTCAAACACCCACCTCCGAGGCCGGAACTTGGAAGGCCCTCAGACAAGGCCGTCCCCCACGAACGAACAAAACAAAAAAAACGCAAAAAAAGCTGCCATGATTTTATTACATTTATCAAAAGACAAATCTGAGGCCAAGGTACTTTACTTTACTAACTTTGGCTTCAAGAGGCATCTGTGATCTGTCCTTAACTTTAAAGTCCCTCCAAAGCCACTTTATAGGATTAAAAAATTAAAACTAACTTCATAGAGTCACCATCCCCTGGCTGTCCGAACAGCCTGGACCCCCACCCTGACCCTGACCCTGACACTAACCGTGGTTAGATACGGGGTTGGTCAGTGTGGTTAAGGCCTTTTCATAGCTCATGGATAGACTGGGTTTGCTTTTCGATCCATCCATCTCTCTGATCGCCACACGATCCATCGCCTTTCGATCGCCTTCATGATTTAAGGATCGCAAAACAGCTGGTAATCATCTCCTGTTTCTGAAATCTGCCAGAATTGATGCGTCGTTTTTTGTTTTTTTTTGGTTTTGCATTGATGAGTGCATAATTATCGTCTGTTTCGACTGATCCTGGTTTTGTATTGGATTGGTTGATGGTTTTTAGTTTCTTACGTGGATTGTTTCGGATCAGTGAGCAGATAACAGTGAACGGATTTTATCAGGTTGCTTGATCTCAGATAAGCTGTGCGATCTCAGATTCTTGTACGCAAAGCTTCGGTTGCAGGACTTGGCATTGATTCTGTAGAGGTACAAGTTTCCTTAAGAAAATGTTTGGAATTTGAAAGAGTTTGTAGCGTATTTCATTATCTAGAGTGCATTCGGAAGGATCGCATTTGATTGTAGAATTCATGCTGATTAATAATGGATCTCTCTCGGTGAAGGAGCGGTACTTTTTATATGATTGGACTCTATCATCCGTATAGGCATTAAGACATTAGTCGGAGTTACACGATTTGTATTCTAATCGTAGATACTCTTCAAGCAGCAGGAAAGGAGTGCTTGAACTCAAGCCTTTGCAGCTTGAAAAGACTTTTCTCACAAGAATTAATTAAGCTTTATGTTTAGGACATGATCGAGACTCAGGGACCAAGGATCGGTGATCTTGAAGAGCTTGCAAGTCTGGATGAACTGAAAAATGTTAGAGCTGGATAAACGAACGTATGTATGATGCTACGTTGAAATATAGTACTCGACTATTCTCGATGCATCATGTGCGATTGACTAGATCATCATTGGCTACCTACCATAGCACCTACAAAACTTATCGTAGACCCTGCCAATCTAAGAAGGTCCGAGTACTTACAAAGAGGAGGATCATCTTCGTGACATGAAGTTCCTTCAAGCCGTGTCTCCTAAAGAGTACTCTTATCTTTATTCGAAAATCAACAATTCTAAAATAAATAAATAAAAGTTGTAAGCAGTTGAAATTTCCATGATGCTGGAAAGTACCGATTAGTTGAGTGATAAGTCACATGCTGGTCGACAGGCTAAAAAATACTCTTCAAAATCTGCTAGATCAATTTTGGATAAGATACCACATGGTGGCACTTATATCGCATCAACTACAGATAGCTCTCCTGTTAATGATCCTCTTGATTTTATACCAATTGCCAATATCCGTAGAAAGATATTAAGTTCTTGCGATTTGCTGCATGTAATTGTGGGAATCTTGTTCCTTGGGGAAGACACAATCTCGAAAATCAATAGCCGTCACGGCAAACTGACTCCTTAAGCTTGAAGTTGACAGCAAGCAATCGCTTTCTGAAAGATAGAATTAAGGCTGCAAGATGTTTTTCTTATGGCGAATAAATCTGCCGTGTTTTTTCAAATCTGGGTGAATAGGAACTTCTGAAGAGTGATGCGTTTTTCCAGGTTAAATTTCTCTTTGCCAACTCCGTGAACTTTAGAGATAGAACGTGAAAGAGCTTGTATTTCTGCTGACCCTTTTGATGAGCAGTGCCGTCTTAGCATATGGGGCAAATAGAATATCGAGGAACATTGTTTAATCGATTTCTATAACATTGCCATGAATTGAGAGGGTTTTAAATCAAATAGGCAAACACGTAAAAGAATCTGTTGTTTGAGTCCGCTGGTCAAGGAAAATATAGTGTAGCTTTGACTGAGACATTACTCTCTGCCGCTACCATCCGAAACGTGCTAACTAACTTGATTCAGTTGGAATTTATTTTCAAAAAGCTCTGTTACTTTCTGTGTCAGAATATGTCAGGTATGCAATTTTACGCATATGCTCCAATTCAGCCTTGTCGTTACTATCATCATGTACATTTTGCATATTGCAGCTAATCCTGGTTCGTTACTGATATGTTCTTCGAGTGCTGTTGCCCTACATTAACAATGAAAAATCGTGAACACTGATAAGCTAGCAGATCATGATGCCTGCCTCACTGTGCACAATCCTCCATGGCTTCTAGTGCCTAATAAAAAGCATATGCACAATTACCTTGAGGCACAAGAGGCCATCGAGGAAAGACATAGGCATGAGAGGTTTGAATCATGATCATATTGTAGAGGAACATAATTGGTGTTTAAATTGCTAAAACAATATAAGTGAAAAATGGACCAAATATTATTTTGAATGCAAATTTGTGCAATAAAGCTACGGCACAAACAGTATTAATCCGGCATGGTTAGAGGAACATTAAGCTTTGCAAATACTTTGGTGGCATTTGGAAGAGCTTTTGCACCTTCGATATGGGGTAGGTAAGTAATATTATTTCATCCACCAATGATATAAGCAGCACCTCAAAAAGAATTACAAGCAGCAAAAATGCTGAGAAATGAAGAAACAGATTTTGGAGATGACCTACTGCTCCCAAAGTTGAATTATGCTACTCTAAACTATTAGTTCAAGAGCCTATTGCATAGCTCATTGTATCTGCTAGCAGATGTTTTTTTCCACAAAGAACACTCAGCTGCAAGAAAGCTAGCTAGCCAGAACTGATCTTTCTGAAGAATTTTTGAAACACCTGCACTAATGTTCTGCTATGGACTGCTTTTGCAGATCGCCTTGGGGTTCACAATGTCTGTTTCAATGAAGAACGTGGATGTTGCTTTTCAGAATGTGGGGCAAAAAGTGTATCCTACATTTCATGTAAAGTGAGCTGATCTTGGATTAACTAAGATATGGTTCAATTATCTAGGGTTAACAGGAAGTTTATCGATAAGCCACATGCATTATGAAAACACCAATTATTCTGGGTAGTACACAGTATGTCATTAGGGCTTTTGATTCAACCTCTGTCATTATTTTCAGCAGTTCTGAAGGAAGAATTGTATGCCACGTTGGTCAATAGCTTCAAATATCTTGTTTGCTGAAATGTCTATTGTTGTCACTGATGACTGTCAATGAGTCTGTATTCTTTTAGGGAAACCTCTTCAAGGTGGCTTTGAGATCCAATATAGATTGGGTGAATGCACGTTCATCTTTTTTCCTTAACAGCATTACACAGTGGGATGGAGATCTGGAGGATCGAAAATTTCAATCCGGTTCCTGTGCCAAAGTCTGGGCATGGCAGGTTCTATTCTAGAGATTCCTACATAATCTTGAAAGTAAGTGCGAGAACCATGTCATAATCCGAAGCTGATACTTAATACTTATATGTGGGAAGGCATTGTTGTTTTTTTACTAGAAAATTTGATAGCTGATAAGTGAAATATTTTATCTATGGCTATATGGGAAACCTTCTTTCGATGATAGGGCTTATTCTTATAACATATGTCTTATATACGAAAGAGTTCAGGCTGATTCTGGGTGCCCTTTTATGCAGACAACCGCATTGAAGAGTGGTATTTTGCATCATGATATCCATTTCTGGCTTGGGAAAGATACCACTCAGGTTTTATGCCCAACATGCTATTTATTTCTGAATGTTTATCAAAACAACGGAATAGCAAGGCTTTAGCACATAAACCGCTTGCTATGTTTTAGGTTAAGGATTCATAATACTTTAGTCTGCCCGTGCGAGCTTCAAATTGTAGCTTAACGGAAGGTAAAATAACCCAAATTGACGTGCAGGACACGGAGGGTACAGCATCGATGAAATCAGTGGAGCTTGATGCAGCTTTGGGTGGTCGTGCAGTACAACATCGCGAGGTTCAGGGCCACGAAACAGACAAGTTTCTAACCTACTTCAGGCCTTGCATTATCCCTCTTCAGGGAAGTTTTTCATCAGGCTACATCAAAATAGAAGCTCAGAAACATGAAACCCGACTTTTTATGTCCAAAGGAAAGCGTGTTGTTAGAGTGACAGAGGCAAGTCAAATCATCCAGCATCATCCAGTCTTAAATGATTTTCACTTCAGCTCCATGGTCATTGCAACCTCGAAAGTTCCAAAATTTAAGAAGGAAAAACAAACAAAGCTACAAGCTGAATTAGTTGACAATGAGCTACAGATTCGTTTGCTTTCCTGAACAATTTTAGTCCGCCGTCATGCAGGTTCCCTTTGCACGATCTTCACTTACTCACGAGGATATATTTATTCTCGACACGAAGTCTAAAATCTTTCAATTCAATGGAGTCAAGTCCAACATTCACGAAAGAGCGAAAGCACTAGACGCTGTGCAATACATCGAGCACAATTATCATGAAGGAAAATGTGACATAGCAATCGTCGGTAAGTCGAATGCCATAGTCTGTAACCTATCTGCAGAGCAAGTCTAAGAACTCCAAGGATGATAGTTCATTGAATAGCTCTGAGTAGCGATCGTATGTGCAGAGGATGGCAAGCTTGTTGCCGATGCTGATACTGGGGAATTCTGGGCACAGTTTGGAGGTTATGCCCCGATTCCCAGAAAAGGAGCAGTTGAAGACGATTCTCAAGCTGAACTCGGTTCAACAATGTTCCTGCTGTAAGCACTTCACTTTTCGAGTATTCTTACCGGAAAAATATAAATGATAATGTCCAGCATTTTATCTGCATCTCCCAACTCTATGAAAGTTTCTGTTCAGCCAATTCAAAAATGCATTCTTAAGGCGTGCCTAAGAAAGAATATGTGATTATCTTTTTGTATTGACAAGGAACTTACTGGCTGAAACACATTCGAACGTGTTTTTGAAAATAGAGTCGATGGAAAAGCTG
>CM055099.1:19302433-19408529 GCA_029204225.1 Diphasiastrum complanatum
TTTTTGCGTTATATGTATTTGATTGATTGTTGCATTGTCTGTGATTCGTATTAGCTTATCTAGTTCCTGCAATTCCGCACGTCACAAAGCACGCTTTTGCTAGCAATCCCCAGCACTAGCAAATCCCCATCATGGTATCTGAGCGGGTTCATTAGATACAAAATGGCTACTACAATTTAGGCAAAGATCACGGTCAACCTTGATGGCGCAAACTACCGCATATGGAAGTTCAAGATAAAGACACTTCTAAAAGGCGAGGGGATCTGATCAAGGACCGACCTCACAGAGCCAAAACCTCCAGAGGGAGATCCAAGGAGGGCAAAATGGGTAAGGAAGGATGATCATCGTATCCTCCATAAACGAAGACATTCTCATGCAGATTGAAGACTGCCAAAGCAGCCATGAAGCATGGGAAAAGCTAAAGCAAAAGTACGAAGTGAGGACAGTTGCATCACTCATACACCTCCACAATCAACTATAGAGCTTGCGATGGGATGGAAACGAGCTGGATCAACATGTAGAAAAGATCAAGACGATCTTCGCGCAGATATCTGCATCTGGACAAGAGCATCAAGTCCCAGCACCCCAGCAGCTGATGTACTTTATGAAATCACTCCCCTCATCTTATCAACCACTAAGAATGGTCATCTTAAGTTTGTCTGAGATGACATTCGAAAGAGCAGTCAATCTTGTAGCAGATGAAAGATTGATGAGAGATGAAGGAGAAACAAATGGAGAACAAGAGAAGGCCCTTTTTGCAAGGGGAAAGAAGAACAAAAACAAGCCCAAGATTGATAAGACTCAAGTGAAGTCTTCAACAAAGGGTAACAACAACAAAGATACTTCTAACTGTGACCATTGTCACAAGTCGGGGCATACAACAGACAAATGCTGGTTTAATCCGACCATACCTTGCATTCATTGCAAGAAAAAGGGACATTCAGCATACGATTGCTGGTTTTCCCAAAGGAAAGCACAAAGGAGAAAAGGCAAATGTCACAGAATCATCTAAAGATGGTGACAAGAACGACAATGCATTCACAGCTGTCGATGAAGAGTCCACGACTTACACGCAGCATGACTATGACATAGTGATTGATTCAGGAGCCACATCTCATATCACCTGATGTCAAATAATCGACTAACACACATAAGCCCTATCATATGACCAATATCAATTTGATATTTGCCCCAGATTATGTCCTCAATCAAACAATGTATCTTGCATTGGTGGAAGTTACCTGTTTATGGCTGTCCAGTTTGGCGTGGCACCAGGTTGGCTTCCAGTGCTCGTGACGAAGCTTTGAGTTGGTTAAGTCTGATGTAAGTTAGACGACTTGCTTGGAATGGATGTTACTCGTTTGTAACGAAGCTTCGAGTTAGTTAAGTTTGATGTATGTCGGGCGGCTTGCTTGGAGGGAAGTCACCCACATCGGGACCCCCGATCTGCCATGGCGCCAGGTTGGATCTCAATGTTGGTTTCGGAACTTCAAGTTGGTTAAGTCTGATCGTTGTTGGCGAGTTGGCTGCTTGTATGTCAAGTGGGTTTGGACGGCAAGAGTTGAAAGCTGGGAAGCTAAGTCGTGGTTCCCGGCTCCCTTTGGGATGCCTGGGCAACATGTCGGATCAGAGCCGACTGGCCGGTCACTATGCGGATCTCACGGGAATGGCCATTGTTTGGGGTTCATCAAGACAACTATTGTGCAAGGTGCTGCCCACAGTGTAAGCACGGGTGCGTCCACGGTCGGGGTGGTCGGCAAAACGGGGGCTTGATGAGTCAAGGTGTTGCCCTTGAGGTCTAAGCACGGTCAGTTTCCGCGGTTCGGGCCTGGCGCCGTATGCACGTAGGATAGATGAGGCAAAGTGTTGCCTAGGTAGGTGAAAGCACGGTCTGTGCCTTGTGGGGTGCGGAGTGACATATTCGCGATAGCCACCGATCGTTTAGCTATAAGGGCTATCGACCAAACTTGGTGGGGGTGTAAAAGCACGAGTGCGTCCACGATCGGGGTGGTATGTTGCCGATCGTTTAGCTATAAGGGCTATTGACTAGATTTGGTGGGGGCGTTACTGAGGCAATGTGCTGCCTAACGGTGAAAGCATGGGTGCGTCCACAGTCGGGGTGATATATTCGAGGGTAGCTGCCGATCGTTTAGCTATAAGGGCTATCGACCAGATTTGGTGGGGCGTGACTGAGGCAATGTACTGCTTAATGGTGAAAGCACGGATAGTTGGATAGGTGTTCTTTGTGGGTTATTTTTGTGATCGATCTGTATGGGCGCGGCCAGGCAAAGGTCCTTTGGCAGGGCTATCTCAAAGAGGGACTTTGTCTTTGTTACCTATTAGTGATCTTGCCCGAGTGTCGTGCTTGTATGTATTCGTGGTGAGTCTTAGTACTCGTGCTTGGCCTGGTTTGCATGATTGCTTGTGATACAAGGAGCTGATGGCTCGAGAAGGAACCTTTCTTTTGAAGGCTGATACCATCAAACAAAGAGGACTACAGAATCTGTGGGGCGGATTCGCAGTTCAAGTACTCGCACTTGAATGGCAACGAAATGACTCGATGTTTGCAAAGGATGGATGGCTAGTCTGTTACTTGGGTTAGTTTCACTTGCGATAACGCCCACCAAACGCAAGCAGGAAGAAAAAGTTGGAAAGGGCAATTTCAGGGGAGATCTTCTATGGAGCAGTGGGTCTTTATTTTGGGATGGCTACTGAGCATGGGTGATATCCAGTGTCAGTTGGGTTTTTCCTCAAAGGGGAAAGACTAGGATCCTCTTCAGAGATTGGCAACAAGTTAGATCAAGCCATAATCCTAGCAGATGGAAAGCAAAGTGCTGGAAAGGTTTTTGCCTGAGAACTCTACTCTAAGTCCGGTCAGCTGATTTTATAAGTGGAGGGGAACTATCACACACACCTCTCTCTTGGTGCAAATGTTGATTGAAAGTTGATCAAATGGAGGCAAATTCAAGGTGACCTAGCCATACTTACACGAGAAGATTGGGCGAACTTTGGACCAAATAAGTCGACAAGTTTTTGTTGTGGAATGGAAAGCTTGTTGTAGGCTTTCTCTGGGCCAACAATGATGAGGAGACATAATGAGTACGCTAACTTGTGTTACGTGTAAAGCAGCTGATCAACGAAGGAACTGTGAAAGTGAATCTTGCACGAGAGACATGGTACTTCGAACGGACGCTAAGGGACAGTTCATATTGGAATTGGGCTAGTGCAAACTCTAGGTGCATGTGTCTGATTCAAAGAGCGCTACTTGAAGCCAAGCGGGATGTACATTTCTTGTTTTGACTGTGAGGCACCTAACCAGTGATGGAATCGTGAAAGTCATGTTTTGCGCGATGGCCATGGTGCTTCAAACAAACGTGAAGAGATAGTTCGTATGCAGATCAAACTGGTGCGACCCCTTGGCTCTCCACAAGGTCAGTGGTTACATTTGGGTTGATTCAAAGACAGCTACTTCAAGCTAAGTCAGAGGTGCACTGCGGAGTACTCAATCTTTGCCTACCTTAAAGACCCAAAAGGAAATGTATCAAGATCAGGCTGGGACAAGGAGAGAAATCAAGGTGCGAAAGCAACAAGGCACCGAGTGGACCATAAAGTGGGCAATCAACGATACAGGTATACAACTATAGTTCGAAGTTCAAACTTGATTCTTGATTCTTGAAAGTTGTAAATTCTTGTTATGACTTACAAACTATAACCTACAGGCTGCAACTTAAAACTTCTAAATCACGATGCAACTTTCAAATTTGTAATTTGTTCGATATTGTTGCAGCTTGGTTTATACAAGACACAAGTTTCAAGTTAGTAGTTGTAAGTTGTGCTATAATTTGTAAATTGTGCAGGTTGTCACAGACAATGCTACAAATTGTCGTGTCATGAGAAGGCTTGTTAATGAGCCACATTTTTCTGGACGCCCTATGTTGCACACTGACCTCCCGTTTGAGGACATAGCACGGATACCACAGGTCAAAGAGGTCGTTGGCACATCACGGTTCTTGGTGAGATTTGTCACCAAGAGGCCAAGGGTCCTCAGTATGTTCAGGGCCCATTCCACCCTTGACGTTTTGAGACCATCCCCACCAGATTTGAACCTTCAACTTTGCAACTTGTTTGAAGTCTTAACTTTGGTTTGAAATTTGAATCTTGATGTCAGTCTTCAGATGTTACATTCAAACAATTGGATTGAGCAATGAGGCTTGAGTATTAACTCTTGACTCTTGACATTTGAATCTCGCACTAGTTACTAGCGAGTAGTTATTAGTTCCTTAGAACTTCTAAGTTCTAAGTAACTAGTAACTACTCAGCGCTCACTAGTGCAAGATTCAAATGTCAAGAATTAGTGAGAACTTAGAAGTTAGGATTTAGTAACTACTTAGAACTTAGTACTAACTTGAAAATTGAAATCATTGTTAAATTGTCCAGATTTGCAGTCATGTTCCTTGTTCTGGAACGCCTCTTGAAAGTTCATGCAAGCTTGAGGCAAATGGTTGTTTCAAAACATTGGACGGAATGGGGGCCATCACGGGAGCCAAAGGGTAGGAGATTCGAGGTTCTCGTGTTCTCATCTTCATTTTGGGATGACGCACAATCCATTGTCACTAGGCTACAGCCGATATACAATGTCATACGCCTTACAGATAGAGAGGATTGCACATTGGGCCTAAATTTGTTTACTCTTTAACAAATTTGAGATTGTGTGGATCTCACAGACATTTTCATTAAGTAATTTGTTTACTTATGAGGAATTTGCTTACCTAACAGATTGTAGTCAAGGAATGCTTGTGTACTATTTTCAACCTAAATCTCTGAAAATTAGGAGACGGTAAGTTTATCAAGATTGAAGGTTGCTATTTTCTTGCATATGATGCTAGACATAAGAGCACTTAACTCGAGAGAGTATCTGGAGTACTCAGGACTAAGTAAAAGTCATTTTTATCTTGATGGATCTCCTAAGAGATTTTGGTAGGATGAATTGTTGTACCTTAGTTTTTATTGAAAAAATCTAAGTGTATTGGTACCAAGAAGCATTTATGACAGGTCTACAAGTCATTGTGGATAGTCTAGGACTATAATTGTTTGGATCTTTAACTTTTGAACATTGATTTCCAATGTAAGGTGAGATCTCATTCACCCAGTGATTCATGTAAATTGAGGTTACATGAAGGTGATGTTACTAGATTGGAGAGAATCAGGCCCAATAGAAAACTTATCTCTTAGTGTACTTTTAAAGGTCGATATAGTACTTCTAAAGGTCGATATAGTGTACTTCTAAAGGTTGATATAGTGCAGAGATAAATATTTTGAGAATTATTTCATCTCTAAGTACTTATTTGATATTGAAGGCAGATTAAGGATTGATGTTTAGGGTAAAAGTGAAATTTAAAAGATTGATTTGTTAGCTTTTGAACTTGGTCTTCATGATTGGTCGACTGCTCATCCAGTATATCATGTAAATTTAGTTTCTTTAATGATGACAGTTTGATGTATTAAAGATTTTACCCATTTGGAGGACTTGTCGCTCAATGTACCTTTGGAAACTAAAAGAGTAATATGAACCAGAGATAAACAATTGAGAAAATTGTTCTCTATCTTTGAGTACTTGATTAGGTTGGTTGGTCAGATTGAGGATAATGATTCATGGGAAAGAATTAACAGCATACAAATCCGGATCTTCCCTAGTTTTCTCGTTCTGAAAAACAGAACTTGTTTAAGGGAGGAAGCATGTTATGGCCATATTCAGCTAAGAACATGGAATAGTCCTAATATGGTAGACCGGCCCTCTAGTGTTTGAGATTATTGGTCACGCCTAGATTTTATTCCACGTCGAGGCTTGTTGGTGACTAATGACCTTCAGAGGACCCAAACACTCTAATTGAGACATATGGAGTAGTGCATGTACATGTGACTGATATAGGCAGGAGGAATGCATGAAGAGTTCTGATCTATTTATAGTTGCTCCATTGTCTCTCTTGTGTAATGTAAAGACCACTAGGGAAAACCCCTAAGATGAGGATAGGAAAACACAAGAGAGACAATGGAGCAAAACCACCCAACCATTCCTAGATCCCTCTTGGACAATCCTCCTGGATCTAGCCCCCAAACTATGCCATGTGATAGCAAGAGGAGAAGAGCTCAATTGGTAACTTACACCAAAAGTTGTCGACGGAATAATCACTACCTCAATATATAGAGAATAAGATCATGTGCATGAACCCATGCAATCCCCATGTAGGTCAACTATAAATAGATCACAACTCTTGCATTCCTCCTGCCTATATCAGTCACACGTACATGCACTACTCCATATGTCTCAATTAGAGCGTCTGGGTCCTCTCAAGGTCATTAGTCACCAACGGCCTCGACGTGGAATAAAATCTAGGCGTGACCAATAATCTCGAACACTGAAGGGCCGGTCTACCATATTAGGATTATTTCATGTCCTTAGCTGAATATGGCTATAACAGAGAGTACATGCTTATGGAAACTCATGTACATAAGTGCATGTGCAAGAGGAAACATCAAATCTGATTATTAGATTTGAGACCAGATTTTTTGGAAGGGCACAAGGCACATTACTGATCAAATGTGCCAGAGAAAATCTGTTTTTTGAGGAGGAAACTCACTAAACTAACAACCTGTCAAAGGAAGACAAAGAGTCTAAGCAACTTCGTAACTAAGCTAGATATGTGTGAAACACAAAATGCCTTCCGAAAGAATGAAAGAAATCAATAAATCAATACTACGCATAAAAACAAGTCCAGGTCCTAGCAACAATATAATATCAACATCAGCATGAAGACATGATTTTGGATATAGAAAGAGAAAAAAACATATTCATCCGGACATAACTACAACCCCATCAGACATCTAGAATAATAGCTTAAGCTAGAATAAATATCCCGAGAGATGTGAAAGGTAACAAAGAGCAGATGTAGCAAGCAAAGGGCATTAGTTGCAGTGAGGTATGTGTTGTTCTGCAAACCTTCTGCTTCAGCAACATCTGCTACAAGCTGGAAAAATTCAAGCCCCTTCAAAAAGTTCTTTGCTTTCCATGCTCTGGTCAGCCGTAGTTTACCCTCATCCTCTACAATACTCCAACCTGGAATCTGTATTCAGAATCTATGTTGGTATAATAGCAGCAAATTATATGGTGAACATAATACAAATTTCATTATAATTAACTGACAAAATTCTCCCTTTATCTTAACAGCAAGGATGTCTAAACATTAGCATCTGATAAGGAATAACGGTAAGCCTAGTAGCAATTCGTTTATGTAAGCAATCAGACTGTTTGGGCATGTTTCATTCCTAGTGAGTGCTGTGCAGAGCGCATTCTTGGATTCTGTAGTTGAAAGTATCCTGACACAATTCATATCAAAGTTTAAAAGGATTACACTCCATAGTTTGTGACGTACTGCTTGCAACTATTTCAAACTACACCTTTTTGGAACGAGACGATAATGCTTATAAACATCTACTTTTAATGGTCCAGCTTAAGATTCCATCACCACATATCATAGGAACTCAAATTAGAAAAAGATTTTCACAAATAAGGTGGCTCCACACATGAAACCATCTTAACCAAAAGAGAAACTGGTAACATTTATAAAAAATCGATAATGACTACATTGAGCTTCAGCAACGGCGATTTCTGTGGCTAGGCAATCCCAACAATAGAGCCTTAAACTGAACGATAGCATCAAGGAAAAAGTGGATCAGTTACAATTCAAGTATATTCTTCATTTACATACCATACAGTTCCCAGCTATATGCAACACATTGACCCTCTGCTATTCAGCAAGCATTGCACCCAATCATAGTTGCCTGTTCCGGAACGTGGCCAAGAAAAAAAAATTAATTCGTACATATTCAACAAAGGGAAAAAAAAAAAAAATTATTTTACATAGAACCATGTTCCTACCCAGTACATTCCGGAACGTACAGTACGTTCCGAGTGGTTTGGGTCAGAACGGGTTTCTAAGCACCCAATATTGTAACTTCACAGACTTCGGGTGATTGCACCTTGGGACCATCAATTTCATTATCACAGCATCATATTTAGTATTGTCAGCAAAATCCAAGCATTAGTAGGCCTCTCCCATTGAGGTCTAAGGGACTCCGTGACTTTATTCCAGGTACTCAAAGGATTTTCAGTCAAGGGACTAAACTTCTAAAGTGATTCTTCTTGGTGACTGTATATTGTTGGCTAGCAGAGATTTCTGATTCCTGGAGCTGAGTCTTCAAGGGAGAACACGTCTAGGTAGTGCTAGATCTGCATCGGAACATATTTTGAGTGACATAATCACACGGATAATCAGCCTACATAGTGGGCAGAAACTTTAATCCTTATTATTTCTTCATATTCACTTGGTTTTCGAGGAAAGTATATCCTTTAAGTTTCATCTATAACTTGGTGTCAGAGCAGTTTCCAAGGTGGAAACTTGGACACTAATCTCTTTTGCAACATGTCAAGGAATGTTTCTTCGCAAAAAGGGAGGCTTCTTCGAATTTGGTCTCGATTTTATGAAACTTTTTTTGGAGCATTGCTGCGATGATAATATTTGATTTTTTGATATTTCTCAATAGGGAGTTATGAAAAACCCATCATAACATGACACAGATACAGAGAGAAGAATACAAATATTAATAAAGCATTGTCAAAAACCATAATGAAGGCTCACCAATGACAAACATGATCCACGGAATAGATTGGCCCAGGACAAATGATTCACCACCCAACCAGAGAGCGGATCCAAGCTCACCCCAAGCCAAGGAGTCTGCACTACTAGCATCTGTCCATCTCTCCTAGTCTAGATGACCACCAAGACCTGATATGTCAAACCTCATTGATCAACCCCCTCAAGATGCTTTGCACTTGCTTGCATAGCCACAGTTCAAGCTACCTACAACAAGCATCTTAGTTCAGCCTAACTACCCATTAGTACTGAATTTCTAACTCCATCTATAAAGTCCTTAACCAAGGACCTATTCTAAGCATGCCAAAACAAGCAATCACAAAGGGAATAGATGGTGGACAAACCAACCCAACCAATCCTAGATCGAACGGATCTAGCCCCCAAGCTATGGATCAATCATCATGGAATGAGGAATCACTCTAGCAGCATGTAGCTACCAATCATGCAATCAAGCATGCACTAGTGAAAGCCCAATAGGTACACTTATACCCTCCAAGGCCCATGCACCACTAGTACTGCACTGTGACATCTCACTAAACACCTCTATAGCCTATCTAGGCCATGTCATCCAGTTCCCCAATGACTCACTGATAGACCCAATCTAGTCCACCATCATGAGTTTAGGCCTAGAACCATTAATTATGACCTTATACACATAAGGGCCCCAATTCCCTTATAGTCACAATTAACTTACAGGTTGTTGGTCTACTAATCCCTAGCGTGGACATGCTACTCGAGACCAATTGTGGGCATGACATTCTTCCCCCTTATTCAAGTTCTGTCCTCAGAACTTAAAACTAGGGAAGTTCCTCCTTAAGCTCCCCTCCTGTTCCCAGGAATCATCATCGTCTGTGCGACCCTTCCGTTGAACCAGATGCTCAGTAACTATACAATTTCTCAATCGTTTAGTTCTTATATCCAAGATCTTTCCAGGTTCAAACCGAGACACACCCGATGATTCATCCAACAAGTCCAATTGGTCTCCAGAACAAAGATGCTCTCCTTCATGTAGACTCTTCTTGAGTCAGCTTACATGAAAAACCGGATGCATTTGAGTTCCTTCCGGGAGGTCCAACTGGTAAGCTAAGGATCCGATCTTTTACAAGATCTAATACAGTCCTCTATATCTAGGGGACAATTTGTAATGCTTGTCGGTACACATTACACTAGAATCCTTCGGGATTCTTCAATACGCCCAAACCCCCATTGGAAAGTCTCGAGGTGATTATTTCAAATTAGCGTAATGTCGGTCCCTATCTTGGGCACACTACACATTTTCACGTGCTATCCATAGCATTTCCTACATATCATGTAGGAAATCCGCTACCTTCTGAAATTTGATCATCCGAGTCTATCCTGAAATAGGTGATCGAGGTTAAAAACTATATACAAGCATGAACGGGCTATAACCGGTAGCCAAATGCTTACTATAACTTAATCTCCATCAAGGATAACTTCCTCTCCGAGGAGATTCCAATCAAAATGCAGATATCATCTGATCTTTTGATCACGCGGGTAATCCTTCTCTTAAACGATTAAGTATAACTAGAATCTGAACTATGATTCGTCAATCATAATTCATCGGATTCTTGTCCTATACTCAATAAGAGAACGTGATACCCTAGCATAGGCAACTCAATCAAGGGCAGATACCCTTCCCCAGATCCTTCATGTAGATTTCCTCAAGTCTCCTTTCATGAAACACCTGAATGCAATTTTCTCATTTTTGAAAGTTCTAGCTTGTAAGCCACATCAATGAGTTTTACAATCTATAAAATACGAATATAAAGCCGTGAATTGGGAATCAAGAATCAAAATCAACCTATAGTCACTAAAGCCTCGCGATGGAGTATAGCATACACATCCTCCTCGTCTTGTGATCTTGGGGGCAAGTTTGGAACCCTTGCCACATCGATTTCATCATGATTAGCCTATAGAATCGAAGTGTTAACAGTAACCAGTTAAACCAAGATCTCGATTCTTAGTACTAGTAAATGATTTCAAACAAAATAGCAAATTTAAACATTGAAGCCTAGAGGTTCTTAGTCTAGACACTAGACATCATGGTAGACTCTACATAATCCAGATTACCTGTATGGGCTCTGTGGTCTCCCTTAGCTTCTTCAGAAGTCACAAGTTGGCATGCACAAACACCAACCTCTTCAACTGTGCAGTAGAAAGTCTATTTCTCCTCTTCGTATGAGTAAAAAAGAACACACTCCAATTTCTCTCGCAAGTTGTGAGAGGATGCGAATGGCAAGCCTTTGCAACTTGGGAATATCATTCCCATACTTCATCCACCATGAAACAGGGCGCAATTGCCCTTCCCTCAATGGTGCACCTGGAAGCCCGAAATCGAGCCCCTTTGTATTGAACATTCAACATATTACAAATTTGAACATACAGGCTACGGTCAACTTGGTAACTATTAATTTACAAATTACAACTTTGAATCATGATAGTACTAAGTAGTAACTACTAAGTACAAGCTTGTAATTACTAAGTACATACCTGAATACATTCTAGTCATCCATGAGTGCATCTTGATCCCCGGGATCATGATAGACAGAGGAGAAGTAGGAATGTCATGCATGCCTGAGCTTTCGATCATGGCCCTCCTCCATAGTGGATGAAGCAGGGTAGCCACAGCATGCAAAGGTTGACAGAACCACTGCCACCTATCTAGAAACAAGCCCCTTACTTCTTCCAGCCTATAAACAATTATCAATGAACATTCAAGTGTCAAGAACCCAATTCCGATTTCCGATTATCAAAATCAAAATTGCAAATACTCATTACTATTAACTAATCTCATTATTTATATCAATTGAGAAATTACAATGAACTGAATGAAGAATCAACTTTCAACATACTAATATACCTATCGGCTCCATGCTCATGCAACTCTGAAGTTGCTCTCCCAGCATATCCATGAACTCATATAGAAGGCCTAAAATGCAACCCTCTCTATCGGTAAGGCACAACAGACTATAGATAGGCTGCATTGATGTGATAATGGCTCGTGCATCATCTCAAAATGCAGATGAAAGCACCGTCGTCTCAAATCTCCTGGACCTGGCCTCTTGTGAATGGCCCCACTTTGCCCAACGGTTTGAAATAACCATTTGCCTCAAGCTTGTGTGCACTTTTATGAGACGCTCCAAAACAAGGAACATAAAGGCAAACCTGGAATCAAATAAGAATGGTAATTGGTCATAGGCAACAGGCTTTAGCAAAACTCAAATTGTATCAGACATGAAGCCTCAACAAAATTGCAAATCAAAAAATCATATAGCGGCCACCGGCTAGCCACACAATATTATAAATTTAAAACTTAGAAGAACGTAAAAGCATTTCAAGAATTGAAAGCTGGTTGGTAGTTAGTAGTTACCTAGTCGGGGCAGGCCGCAGGAGCAAGGCAATGTGCAGCACATGGAGTCCAGAGAATCCATGTGCAGCACATGGAGTGTAGAGAATCCAAGGGTACCTCTCATTCACGAGCTTCCCCAAGGCAACACAATTATATGTTTGTGTTTGTGTATATACACTTATATTAGATAGTTTTGTTTTTATTTCAATGTGCGAATGTGTATTAAAACACTAGCTAGTGTGTTTGTGTGCTTGTGTGTGTGTGATGAGTGTGTGAGAGAGAGAGAGAGAGATCGTGTGTGCGTTATGCACTATTGGATCCAGGGATGTCCGTTCCGTTTGGAATGCGTATGGGTAACTGAACAGGCATTCTGATCACGTTCCAAAACAAAACGTGTCTTTTTATTTTTTGGGGAACGTGCATTTTTTTTTTTTCGATCCTCCTTTTGGGCTTCATGTTCTGAGCTAGGGTTTGGTTTTTCAAGTAATTTCATCTGATTGTAGTGCTAGATCCTCTATAGCTTCTATAGGTATTTGTGAAGAAACTAGGTAGAAACTTTAGAATTGTTGTTGCTGCTGCCGCTTCCCCAATTTTTGGATTCGAGATATTTTGGAGCAAGAATTGAGTTTGAGTTGGTGACTGGAAAGCCTTGATAGTCCAAAATAAGAATTGCACGTCCAAGCATTAAGCTCCTTGGTTCACTTATTACCTCCTTTAGTAACTGTATTATTACTATTTGGTAGCTGACTGAGTTAAGCTATTAACTTTTACTATCCTTTATCACTCCGTGAGGTTTAAACGAAGATAAAAATTTATTTTACAAAAAAGATTTAGCTTTAGACATTGACTATGACATTGTAATTCATTGAGGTTTAATTATTTCTTGTATATATTGATATATATATATATATATATATATATATCATAGATCCAGCGGTACCAGGATCCGCAGATCCCGGTACCGCGGATCCATACTAATACCGCGGATCCATGATGATCTGCGGTACCATAATATATAATATTTTTTTTAAATTTAAAAAAATAATAATAATAATAATAATTTAGCAATATGGGTATTAGCTTGAAGCTCTTGACGAGAGTAGTGCATTTATGCAGGTTGTCGGTTTTGACGAGAGCGAACAACCAAAGGACCAAGGGGATGCAAAACACCAAAAAGTGTGTTTTCGCTAAGGGAGTCGGAAGGCCAAATTATGAAGAGGTCGTATCGTCGGTTTAGGGACGTACCCCCGGACCACGCCGTTGGGGGGCAAACCCCCCACCGAGGGGCTATCGCCCCCCGAACCCCCCAGGACTTGCTGCTATATCGAAATTGTAATCTAGCCATCTCATAACCATCATGGTCTCACAGTAGACCCTATACTAACAACTGTGCTCAATAATGGCTTCTCCTCATAACGGGGGCCTTACAGATCTGAGCTCACGGTTAACTAGTGACTACTAAACTGAGAGGTGCATTATTAGTTGTATAACACATTTTGTAGCTAAAACTACCGGCAACTTGCATAAATGCACTACTCTCGTCAAGAGCTTCAAGCTGATACCCATATTGCCCACTAAATTTATAAAAAAAAACAAAAATAATAATAATTTTTTTTAAAAAGAAATATTAAAAAATGGTACCGCCCTGGTATCGCGGATCTGAGGGCGGCACCATAATGGCGGTACTGCCGGTACCACCATTATAGTACTGGCGGTACCATAATGGCAGTACCACAGGGAACTATGATATATATATATATATATATATATATATCAATCATAGTGTCCCCTGGTACCGCTGGTATGGTACCGCCGGTACCATAACAGTGGTACCGCCGGTACGGTACCGCCCTGGGATCCGCGGTACCAGTGCGGTACCATTTTATATTTTTTATATTTTTAATATTTAATTATTGCCTTTTACCTACCAAAATAGGTTAAAAAAAAGGAAAAAAAACATGGTTCTGGGTGTAAAAAAAGAGGGTACAGTACATGGTGCAGGGGACTGGTGCAACAGCACATGGGCACTGTGTGTGAGCAGACCATGGGGCCAATGGGAGAGCAACACAGGGGGGGAGCATCACATGGGGGCAGGTACAGAGGCACATGGAGGGATGATGGGGATCCACATAACCGATCAGGCTGTGGGGATAAATAAGCACTCACAATGCCATTGTGAGAGGCATTTTCAGAGGCTGTGAGAGAGCCAGTGATAGCCAGTGAGAGAGCAAGCGAGAGCCAGTGACAGGCTGTGAGAGGCTGTTTGAGAGCCAGGGTGCTGTGAGAGGGTGTTCGAGGACCAGGGTGCTATGAGGAAAAGGTCGATCGAGATGGCAAAGCGCATACCACCAAAGCCCGAGGGCGAAGCCAGGAGGAAGCTCGAGGAAGATATCCGAAGGCACAACGAAAGACATCGGAAGCAAGAGGCAGACATTGCAGAGATGCTACGACAGACTCGACAGAGACACCCAGAGCTGCAGATCCGGGCGGCCAGACGTCGAGCTAACCAGGAGGCACAGCGAGAGCGACAGAACAATGCACCTGACGAGGGCGAGGAGTCGGTGGAGGATCAGTAGGAATGTTTAGAATAGATCAGGTCCAGCCGTATGTGGCGGACTGTTGCTATGTAGTTCTCGGCAGTTTAGGGTGCGGCAAATAACTAGATGGCTACTTAAAAAAAAGATGGGATATGTAATGTTATCTTGATACAACGGCTGAATCAATATATAGTTGTTTTTTGTGCAACGCGAGCCTGGTCATGTGAAATGCAATCTCTGTTATTTTTTCAAATGCAAATGTAATACATGTGTTTATGACATGTTGTTTGGGGTGTAGGGGTAATTGTTGTGCTCATGATGTAGGTGCATTTATGTGAAGCTATCATTCACTTCAATCGAAATTAGTTGAAAATAAGATTCACACATGCACATAGAATTTGACATAAAATTGACAATACAGCATCACATGTACAGAGCGACATACGCTCAATTTTGACCTTGCAGACGAAGATATCTGATTTGGAGCGCCAGATTGACTTGCCTACGGACAGCGTCCATCCCATGCCTGCAGATGACTTGGGCACACAGTTGATGGCAGAGAGAGAGAGGGAGCTTGCTGAGATGAGAGAGAGAGAGAGAGAGCTTGGGCTTGAGCACAGAGAGCCTCCATTGTATGAGGCAGATGAGGCAGTGCCAGAGGATGAGCATGATGAGGATGAGCCCTTTCGGGTTGTGTTTGCCAGATCAGAGAGGGATGAGGCAGATGATACAGGTGCAGGGCACAAGCCACGGGCAGGGGTCACAGGTGCATCACGTGGCAGAGGTGGGGCACATAGCACAGGTTATATCGGGAGACAGGCAGGGCACATAGGGGGGGCTCCAGGAATTCACTCCTGAATGCCATAAAACTTAGCGCGCTTACCATGGGCATTTGACTCAGGGCATCTGCTACCACATTGTAGCGCCCTTTCCTTTACCTTAGTTGATATTCAAACTCCTGGAGAAGTTCGGCCCAACGATCTTTTCTTCCTTTCAAGTCGCTTTGGGAGGAAAGCTGTCACAAGCCAGTCTCTCCAAGCTCGTGAATCCTAGAAGCCGGTGTGTAGAATGAAGCTCCCAACCATAGGCACCCCCTCCTTGAGTCCTTCTACCTGCTATTCCCGTCAACTGGCACATGGCATCCACCTGTGGGTGATCAGTCCACTTGGCATGCTTGGCTCCTGTGACCTGTGAATACTGAGTGACTCCTAGGGTACCACCCCCGTGCCCGACAAAGACCTGTGACACTCTTGGTCACCCCGACTACTTGCCGGCTAGCATCTCGTCACTGACGGCTAGGGTCCTGGCGGTCAAGACACACCGTGTCTTTGACAACTTGTCAGGCCGCCACACCGGGTCACTGCTCGTGACGCACCGGTCCCAACTTGGGACAAATGTCCTCCTCGGTCACCGGCCCTTGCCAATACTTGGCCTCAGGCCCTCTGGTGACCAGCCGTGCCGAGGTCATGATAGAGTCGTAACTGGACTCTAACAATCCTTCCCTCCTCTGGCAAGTCATCGGTCCTCGATGACAAACTCTGGACTACTGCAACGCCTGTCGCGTATCAGGTAGCATCTGACAACAGATGCCCTTTCCAGGTTACTAGATACTCTTGAAGGAGACGATTCCACAATCATCGCTCCCTTCAATCTCGGATTCTTTCTGGCCCATAACCTGTGGTGTCTTTCTCCTCAAGAGACACTAGATCTTCCACCAGGCTATCGCCATTGTGCAAACATTTCTTCAGTTTGCTAACATGGAAAACTGGATGCACCTTGCATCCCACAAGTAGCTGTAGCTTATAAGCTACTTGGCTCACCTTCCTAATAATCAACCATGGTCCACAGTACCTAGGAGATAACTTGGCGCACTTTCCTGTGTGTAGCACCTTCGACTTCGAAGGGACTAGTAAGTACACCCAATCTCCATTCTCAAATTCCCAATAGGTACGGTTCTCACGAGCATAACTCTGTGCCCTAGCTACATCTTTGGACAAGTTATCTCGTGCCAACTCTAGCTTCTGCTGCATCTGAGCCAAAAACTCTACAGCACTAGGTACCCCATGGGGAATCCCTATGATTGCAGGACTCAGTGGCCTGAAACCATTTTGAGCTCAAATGGACTCAATCCAATGGACGCATGTCTCTTATCAGTATGCGAACTCCAATAGTGGTAAATGCTTTACCCAGTCTGTTTGCGTACTACTGACATATGCCCTAAGCATATCTTCCAAGATCTGATTCACTCGCTCTGTCTGACCATCCGTCTGAGGATGCTCAGAGCTACTCATCCGCAACTGTGTTCCCAGCTTGGCGAACACCTCAATCCAAAAATTTCCCGTAAACTTGGGATCCCTGTCAGAAACTATGGACTTCAGAAGACCATGTAACCTGACAATATTCTGAATAAACAACTCAGCCACTTGCGGAGCTGTGACCTTCTTGGTCATTGCGATGAAATGAGCCATCTTGGAAAACCTATCTACCACTATCATAACGGAATTTAATCCATTCTAGGTCTTGGGTAGCCCAACAATGAAATCCATAGAGATGCTTTCCCACCTTCCTGTAGGTATCTCAAGTGAATGTAGCAAGCCCGGAGGACTTACTCTCTCGGCCTTGTTCACCTGACAAGTCGTGCAACACTGGACGTACTCTCTTACATCTCGCTACAATCGTGGCCAGAAATAATGCCTTCTTAAAAGCGCACTGGTCAATACCAAGGTGCCCTGCGCAGGGACTATCATGGCATTCATGAAGTATCTTACGATGAAGATCCTTCATGTCTGGCACGAATACTTTTCCGTTTTCTCAACTACATACCTTCCTTCACGGTGTATGTCAAATAAGTACTGGAGTGTTCCTCTACGGAAGCGACAGGCGAGGCTGACTCTTCCGCTTGGTCGACTAACTTGCATGCATAGGCTACACACACTGACAATGTGGGTCCTTTTGTTGAGCCCTCTTGATCTCCTCCATGAGATCACTGTCAACTACAGGCAAGGCTCATCTGATGCAGTACCAACGATAGTGCATCAGCGACCACATTTTCCTTCCCTCCTCGGAAGCAAATTTCCAAATGAAATTCCTGCATCAGCTCGGCCCACCGAGCTTGGTGGCCTTACAAATCTGGCTGAGTGCAAAATACTTTAAAGTATAATGATCTGTGTACACATAAAACTCGGCGCCGTACAAATAATGTCTCCATACCTTGAGCGCATGTACTCACATACAGCTCTTGCTCCTGTGCGGGTATACCATCTTGGCTCAACATTGCACCTACGTCTCTAGGTCAAACGGTTTCTGGGTATCAACAAACTTGAGAACTGAAGCCGTGGCCAGCGCCTCCATCAAGTTCTCAAACCTGTGCTGAGCTTCAGCAACCCACCGATCTACAGTGCTGTTTTTCCGTAACTGGTCCATCAAAGGAGCAGCTACCTTGGAATAGTTCCTAACGAACTTCCGGTAGGACTTGCAAAAACTTAAGAAAGATTGTAATTGGCGTATATCAGCAGGCCTCAGCCACTTCTTAACCACAGCCAGCTTGGCTGGGTCAACCGAAATACCCTCAGCTGTCACTACGTGACCCAAATACTCGACACGAGTCTTACACAACTCTGTCTTCTGAGCATTGGCATACAAGACAAAAGATTGTAACTTGCCCAATACGGTCTTGAGATGAACCCCATGCTCCTTGAGCGCTTTACTAAAAACCAATATATCGTCAATAAAATTGACGACAAACTTGCCCATATAGTCTCACAAGACATCGTTCATGAGCATCATGAACGTGGCTGGGGCATTGGTTAACCCAAATGGCATAATCAAAAAATTAGAATGACCGAAATGGGTTCGGAAGGCCGTCTTCTGGACATCTTCATCTCGAATCATGGTATCCACTTTTAAGATCTATCTTACTAAAATGGTTGCACCTTGCAACGCATCCAGTAGATCATCAATCATGGGCATCGGATACCTGTGCTTTACAGTGATCTTATTCAATCCCCTGTAATCTACACACATCCGGAAACTACCATCTTTTTTCTTAACAAGTAAAATAGGAGAGGTGAAAGGTGAATAACTCGGACGGATGTACCCCAGCTTGAGATACTCCTCCAACATCTTTCTGACTTCCTCTTCCTCTCTTAGGCTCATTCTACAAGGAGGCCTACATACCGGACTTGCCCCTGGAACGAGCTCAATACGATGATCAACGTTCCGACTAGGCGGCAATTCTTCTGGCATATTAGCAATTAGCACGTGTTTAAACTGACTGCGGATGGACTTCTCCAACTCACTTGTTGGGTCACACATAGGCTGTAAAGAAAATGCATGTGCACTAGGGGATGCAAAAGTAGATGAAGCTTCTTGTGGTTTATTAGTGAGTGTGCTTATCTAATTATTACCAACATAAGAATCAAAACTGGAATCAACATTCACATAACACAACCACAAATATTGAATCTCCATTCTCTTTATTTGCATACAGGTAACAAGAGGACCCTCAACAAAATGGTCTCCCCCCCTTTTAAAACAAGAGACAAACCCTCATGTCCAAACTTTATACACATGCAAAAGAAAGAAAAACTATACAGGCTGCCTACTCATCGTCGCATACTAATAAGTCTTCCAAAATCTCCTCATCCTTGTCCTTATCTTGATGTTGTTGTAAAACATGGAGCTTCATGTCCGTGCGGCGAGGACAATCTTTGCCAAGACAGAAAAAGCATAATCCGTCTTTCTTGGCCTTGTCCTTTTGTCTGAGAGGAGACTTGTTGTAAGCCTGATGAGCCAAACGAGATCCCGCCTTGCGCTTCAAAGTTTGCTGCATCTGGATCGGATCCTTCTGCGAAAAGTTCTTCTGACCAGCTTGGCCAAACTCTTGCGAACCCTTCTTCTGGGGCCCACTTGCCACTCCAGATTTGGCCTTGTTATGCACGTTACCTTCAAAGTTAAGGGCTGTAGCAACTGCCTCTTCTAAGGTTTTGCATCCTTCATTCAGCACTAAAGGCCTCAACTCTTCACGAAGGCCAAATATGAACTTGTGGACTACTAGCCACTCGGGAATTTCTTCTGGAATCTTGATAAGCGTCTCACGATACCTATCAACATATTCCTGCACCATGTACTACCTCTGACGATGCAAAAGCCAAGCATCCGTTGCACGCACATGCTCATGTGGAGGAATAAACTGAGCTCTTAAAGCTCGCTTAAACTCAAGCCAGGCGGATGGAGCCTGATTAGACATCAACAATTTACGCCACCACCTATCAGCAAAATATTTGAAATGGTAAGCAGCTTTGCAGACGCACCAACCCTCATCAGTTGGGGACCGTTTCAAATCAAAATACTCTTCCCACTTATGCAACCACTGATCTACGATATCAGTATTGCGTTGGGGAGTGTTTCCAGCGAAACGGGTAGGTTTAATATCTTTGTCTTCTGGATAGGGTGGAGGTAAGATAGGACGAACAGCAGAAGACGGATAAGGCGGAGCATACTGCGAGGAAGACACATAACCACCAGCTACCATTATCGCTCGCATTTCTACAACGGTCTTTTCCACACTATCCATGCGAGCTTGCACAGAAGGGAAGTACCAACAGGCGAATGGGCAGCCACTGTAGGCGGATTATGGGCAAGACTAAGCACAGGGCTGGGTGGTGGTGATGGAAGAGCAACGGGTGGACTGAGCAGAATATCAACTCTATCATCTTCCATTATGAAACAAACAAAGACAACACGAAATCAAGCTAAAATTGCACTTATTGAAACACACTCAGGAAAGGGAAATGTGGAAATTTTCAGCTTATTAAAAATTTAGAACTGAAAGAGAAAAAGGCAACTAGAAAGTAATAAAACTCTGGGGAAAACACAAAGCCAAGGACATTAGCGTTGTTACAAAAGTCGGTAAAAAACTTTTTTTGGGCACCAAATCGGCTTGAAAGTCGGGAAAAAAGCGGGCTATTTGACGTCGAATTTCTTCCAAACGGCAAAAGCTTTTCACAAACGGTCAATTGGTAATAGGTCGCCCTCCTACTACGCCCAATCCAAAAATCTGACCTGTTTTTTGCTTGAAAACCGACTTTTTGGTGAAACACAGGCAAATCTGCTCCAAACCGGCGTATGATGGCTCTATAGGATCGCTATGGATGCTAGGAACATGCTCCCAAAATCTGATCAGGATCTGAGAAGGTTCCGGAGAGTTATGAGCGAAAAACCTTCAGAAAAAATGTGCTGGCCCTCCAAAACTTTGGAATTTTTCTGAAATCTGAGATTTGCAGCGTGAATCCCTGCTGATCTACAACGACTGCCCACTAGAAATGATCTGAGACAGATTCCCTCAAATCTCTCTCCAGAACGAGGCTCTGATACCAATTGTCACAAGCGAGTCTCTCCAAGCTCGTGAATCCTAGAAGCCGGTGTGTAGAATGAACCTCCCAACCATAGGCACCCCCTCCTTGAGTCCTTCTACTTGCTACTCCCGTCAATTGGCACATGGCATCCACCTGTGGGTGATCAGTCCACTTGGCATGCCTGGCCCCTGTGACCTGTGAATACTGAGTGACTCCTAGGGTACCTGTTAGAAATCCATAAATCATAATATGGATGGACATACTAGGATTCGAACCCAAGACCTTCCTCATACCGGATGGGATGCTCTACCACTGAGCTATCCGCCCTGTTTGATAGTTCTCTCTAGAGTGTAAATTGATATTCCAACACCCCCTCAAGCCACACTTGGTTGGGGTCCTAGCTGTCACCTGCCCACAACTTGGGACACCTAACCATGGCTTTGACACCATGAACTGTTAGGTCTAACTTGGCTCTAATACCATGTTAGAAATCCATAAATCATAATATGGATGGACAGACTAGGATTCGAACCCATGACCTCCCTCATACTGGATGGGATGCTCTACCACTGAGCTATCCGCCCTGTTTGATAGTTCTCTCTAGAGTGTGGATTGATATTCCAACAATACCACCCCCGTGCCCGACAAGACCTGTGACACTCTTGGTCACCCCGACTACTTGTCGATAGCATCTCGTCACTGACGGCTAGGGTCCTAACGGTCACGACACACTGCGTCTATGATAGCTTGTCAGGCGGCCACATCGGGTCACTGCTCGTGACGCACCGGTCCCAACTTGGGACAAATGTCCTCCTCGGTCACCGGCCCTTGCCAATACTTGGCCTCAGGCCCTCTGGTGACCGGCCGTGCCGAGGTCATGATAGAGTCGTAACTGGACTCTAACAAAAGCCACTTGATACTTTCTTGATCAAACACGATCTCAAACTTAGCTCCATAGAGGTAATGCCTCCATTTCTTAAGAGCATAGACTATTGCAAACGACTCCTCATAAGTGGTATAATTCAATTGGTGTTTATCCAGTTTCTTACTCTCAAACGCGACTGGACGGTCGTGTTGAGTAAGAACAACAACGATTGCCTAATCACTAGCATCGGTTTCTACTATGAATGCTTCATTTGGATCCACTAAACTTAAGACAGGAGCAGTTGCAATTGCAGCCTTTAGATTTTCAAAGCTCGCTTGTTGTTTAGGCCCCCAATTAAAGTATTTGCCCTTACTCTTGAGTAGATCTGTCAAAAGAGCAGTCAAGAGGGCATACTGATGGATAAACCTCCTGTAAAATCCCGCCAATCCGAGGAAGATCTGCAGCTTTTCCACCGAAGTTGGTGCTGGCCACCGCATAATTGCGGCTACCTTTTCAGGATCCATCCTGATCCCCTTAGCAGAGATAATATGTTCGAGGTACATTTTGATTCCTTTGCAAACAAGGAATTCTCTCTCAGGACCTGGAACACTTGGTGTAAGTGTTCAAAGTGCTCTTCTTTAGTACCACTAAAGACCAGGATATCATCAAGGTAGATTAATACGAACTTGCCCAAGAGATGTCTGAACACGTTGTTCATCAACCTCATAAATGTTGCTGGGACATTGGTTAATCCAAACGGAAGAACCAAAAACTCATAGTGACCATTCCGTGAACGAAAAGCCGTTAACGGAACGTCATCTTCTTTAATACGTACCTGATGATATCCAGACCTAAGATCGATCTTAGTAAAATACTTTGCCCCTTTGAGTTGATCAAAGATCTCATCCTGGGCAAAGGATACTTATCTTTGATAGTGAGTTTATTTAAGGCCCTATAGTCTATGCACATACGCATAGATCCATCTTTTTTCTTAACCAACAAAATGGGCGCAGCCCATGGTGATTTACTGGGGCGAATAAACCCTTTAGCTAAATATTCTTGCAACTACCGCTCTACCTCTAGGTGTTCTGCTTGGCTCAACCTATAAGAAGGCTTACTAATAGGTTTAGTCCCAGGTATTAATTCTATGGGATGATCTACCTCTCTTCTCGGGGGTAACCCGGATGGTAAATCGCTAGAAAAGACGTCTTTAAAATCATTTAAAATAGTTTGCAAACTCACATCTCTCTCTTTTCTCTCAACAGAAGAAACGCATTTCTTTGAATACGAAAAAAACAAACTTGAATTACTTGAAAAAGTTTCAGAAGTAAGGAAACAAAGAAATATACCTTTTCAATTTTTCGCTTCCGCCGCTTCAACTGCACAGAAGAGACAACTGGCGAAGCCGGCACACTTGCATTTCCAACCAACTTAACTTTCTGACCTCTATGAACAAACTCCAAAATGTTATCAACATAACTACGCACAAGACCACCAGTAGTTTCTAACATAAACAACCATTCACGACCAAGTATTACATCTGCCAAGGCCAAGCTCATTACTTGAAAGTCTAAAGTATCTTGATAGTCTTGGATTTGTATGGGAACTTGTGGAACGAAAGTATCATAAATATCTTTATGCTGACCATCAGCAAGTGTAACTACGTATTGGTGATCGCTTGGTTTTTGCTTTAACTTCAACTTCTTCACCAAAGAATGGTTTAGAAAGTTGTGAGTTGCCCCATCGTCCACCATTATTCGAACTTTCTGGCCATTAATACTTCCTAACAATCGGAAAATAGTATGAGGTCTGACTACAGGTTGCCAAATGTTGGCAGTAACTGAACAGGTATGTGCCTCACTTATATGAGACACGTGAACAAACTTTACCTTGGGGGACTGTCCCAAAGGAAAAACTTGGACAGTGTGAACTTGCTTCTCCAGTTTCTTAAAAGGACCATTTTGGTTCTTGTCGGGAGTTTCGTCAATGTTCCCTTTATGTTGTACTTTAGGACACTGACTCTTGTTATGACCTTTTCCCATACAAATGAAGCACAAGTGCTCCCTCTTGGCTCTTTCTATGTCACTTCTCGACAATCTATACCTCTTTTTGTTCGAAGAATTAGATGTCGGAATTTTTCTCTTCTCTCCATGCTTGGAGGACTCAGGTCGGCTATCTTCTACTACTCTTTTACCTTTTGGGCGAACTATGTCATCATAAGTCTGAGCTAGTGTGATAGCAGTTTCCAATGTTTTAGGCTTCAAAGGCCGAAGATACTTTTGGTACTCGGCTTGCAAACCCCGAATGAATCTCCTTACCTGATTATAATCATCTAAGTCAGATAATTTCATGGTAGCATCCCGATAACTGGCGATATATTGGGTGAGAGGATGGTTTCCCATGCAACAGGTTTCCCAATCTTCCCAGTTTCTATCGGTTTCATTTTCAAGGAGGAAATTTTTCTTGAACATATCCTGAAAACTATCCCAAGTCTTTGGTTTTGAACCATTTTCCCGCAGACTTATCCACCACCTAAAGGTTTTTCCCGTCAAGGAGATGCTAGCCTCTAAAGGCCGATCCTCATCAGGAGTTCCTTTTAATCGAAAAGTATCATCATGCTTAACGAGAAAGGCAACAACCGAATCTCGGTTACGGTCTTTTTCTTCTCCACCAAAGGTGGGAAGGCGCAAATCCTTAGGTACTGCCTTATGGGGTGATGGTGGGACAAGTAAACTACTACTGTGGATGGCAGGATTCACTCGGTACTGCGCTAAAACAGCTTGTTTTAAAGCATTAAGGCTTTGAACATTATCACGTACTAGTCTTTCAAGTCTGGAAAGCCTTTCATTAGTTTCTTGCTAGGTATTGGCTTGTTCCTCAACAGACTCTTCTAATTTTTTCAGATGATCATAGGTTTCTACTACCCACTGCCTAAATGTCTAATGGTATTTCTTCATTTTCGTCCCCCTCATTCATGTCCACATCCTGCATGTCGTCATGCAAGGAGGGATTTTGAGAGGGTTCTTGAGTAGGCGGTAAAAGAGGAACTGACTGGCTCTTTTCTACAGGAGAAGTTCCATGAGGCAGACTAGACATGAGTATATCTTCAAGTTCGTCTACAGGAGTATGACTCATGTCAATAAAATTAAGCATGCACAATAGAACAGAGACAACAGTGTTTAATTACGCCCAAAAAATCGATTTACTAGCACATGCAAGAAGTATAACAACATGCACTGACATGCAAAACAAAAGCAAGAGAGAGAAAGCTTCTCTGGTTTGGAAATGCAGGTGGTTGGGCCGTCACAGCATGCAAATTTGATCTGACAATTTTCGACTTTTTTCTGGAAAATCAGGAATTTTGATCAAACTTCAAATGATCACCAACAACGTTTCTGGCCACCAACCTCTGAGAGATTTGTTCCTCCTAGAGCGCCCTACTGTATATTAGCTTTGCCCAAGTCCAACTTCTGGAAAATCTGCCACCGTTTGAATTTGTAGTGTCTTCAACTCCAGAAGGTCAATTCTGGCCAGAAAATCAAAAATCTGACTTGAAACGTGAATATCTGGAAAAGTATAATAGTTTCCAGAGTGAAATCTGTTGCACCCTCCAGCGAGTAGTCTGCAGGTCCTCTCCTCAAAATCTGATCCAAATCTGATCACTTTCGGATTGTCTACTGTGAAATTTCAAAAAACAGGTACTGGCGCCCTCTAACAATCAGATTTTATTGAAATCTGATTTTTTCCTGGTGATGGATGCTCCTTTTTGGATAGATAGTGCTGTACACCTGGGCGCCCACCACTAGAATTCACTCCTGTCCGATTACCAACTGCCCTCTTGATAGCGCTAGGAGGAGCAATGGAGACAGAAGGTAGCGCTAGAGAAGGAGTGTGGAGACAGAGTAGGGCCTCAAGACATTAATTTCTCAACTTATAAACTAGTATTGCTTGGGCTCCTCATGAGAGATATCTATTGCTGGTAGGGGTTTAGCAATTTGTTCCATGTGATGCCATTTGCCATTCTATGAGGGAAATTGTTACATTGCTTCATGTATCGTTGATTTAGGCTTCAATGATGCTGAAATATGTGATTTAGTTCACAGCTGTGTGTGTGAGTTGTGCGTGTGTGTGTGTACGTATATGTATGGCTATTGCTACATTCAAATTTGCACACGCAACATAAATTTCATAAAACATTAAGTGAAAAATGCATCTCTATTATAACAACATCAAAAGAAGAACTTACGTTGTCATTGTATTTGCAAATTTGATGCAAAAAGCAAAGAAATTTACTAGCTTCAAGGTGCAACGGTATCTAGAACATGGTGAATAAAAAAAATCACCTGTTCAATCATTGTCTCTGCAGATTCTCGGGACATAGGCCTCAAATTCTTTGTTTCACAGGGAATGCACTTCTTCTTTACTAGCTCAACGGGTGCCTCTGAAGGAGAGACAAAGATGTTACGTCAGTTAGCATGATAGTCAACCAGTTGAAGAGAGCATAATTTCCCTACATAAACAAAAGTTGGGTTGCAATCTTTTCATGTTATCACTTCTTTGATGAAATAACAATTTTCAGCAAGGTCTACACATCTTCACAGAAAAATATGAATTGTCAGTAAAATTGAACAATATCTGAAGAAAAATCAGATGGACAATCACAATGACATAATAGCTCAAGAACACTAGACAAAAGGTACCTAAGAAGATGCTAACTCTATCCTAGAAATAAGTTAGAAACTACTTAGTGTGTAGAAGTCTTTTAATTACATCAAGTACACTATTGGCCATGGCTATGTATATTGGGAACATACTGCAGAGCTGTTAGTCATGACTAAAGAAGTATGGGATTATAAATCGAATGTGAAAAGTGGTTCCACAGTTTCGTGTGAAAATTGGTTGGTCAATTGATATAAGCCTTCATTGCAAGCAAATGTTCAACACATTCGATTTGAATCTAACAGTTTCATTGGCCTTTGAAAGCATTGAAATAAATAGGGATGAGCCTTGGTAGAACCTCAACGCTATTCATATGGTCAATTATGTTCTTATCACCTTGATATGACATATCTAAAACTAGCATCCATTGGTAGTTTTTGCTTCACTTCTTGCTTAAACTACGTTAGTGTTCTTGAGAGTTATCATTGTCTACTTGCCTCCAACACAACCCCTTGTCTCTAGCACTACAATTTCGTTAGGCCATCATACATTGTGATTAGGCCACTTGGGCCCATTAGCAGGACGATAAGGACAATGAGTCTTATCAGTAGTAGCTTAGAATTTGGAAATGTTTGGTCAGACTTAACAAGCTGCTAGCTTTAACTGGTTGGATCTGCTAGCAAGCTATATATTGGCCGAAGCCCTTCCTATTGGACATCTTGATTGCTTGAGAGTCATAGTGCCCATGGAATGTGGGAAGGTGGCCTTTTACATTTTCATGTGCACCCAAGTTCCCAAGTTTCAACACGCCCATGTTACTAGCCAACAAGAACGTGGGTATGCAGTATGCACTCCCAAGCTATAGGAACATGTCTTCAGAACCCATTTCATGGTCACAACTTCTATATAGACCCACCAAAAAATAAAAGAATAATCCATGAAACAAAAAGATCTAGGGGTACTTCATGTTAGAATTTCTCATCCCCTAGGACTTAATGTGAATCGAGAAATAACATTTGAATGGTTTAATTTACTGCTGCAAATATGCATTCATCTTTTGAGTTTGCAAAATTACAAATGAAGTCGAAGACAATTTTTGAACCCGCAAAAATACACGAATATCTGACGCAGGGACTATGTCGACATCCACATCCATTCACTCTTGATACCAACTTTCAACTATCTCGACCATTTTGACTCTTGACTATCAACTATCTCAACCATTTCAACTACATTGACTCTTAATCGAATCACTGATTGGCCATAAGGTTTCATTTGAGAATAATTATTGTCATATATGACTCAAGATCTTCTTGCTATAGGTACTAGAAATGGTTTCTTGAACAAATTGAGTCATTGTTATTTGAAAAAATCTTTCTTTATTGAAATCTTCTACTCATTGTGAGAGCTACATTCTTAGCAAGCATTTCAACCATATGTGCAAACTCAATGATATAGGTGCCCCGAGAAAGGATAGCAGCATCAGAAGACCAACACCAAGGAGTAGGAACATAAGCAGAACAACATTCACACTGCAATATCATGGAAGACCAAGCGATATGCTAGGAAACATGAAGCATAAAGACATCGTCCTAACAAAGGATAGCTAGAATGGAGAAATGTGCACCAACATGGTCAAAAGCCCCAGGTATCCATAAGGCCCATGAATGAGAAGTAGCAATGGCACACGGTACCCTGAAGGCATGCATGAAAGCACTAGCAGCAAATCTAGAATTAGTAGAGGCCATCGCCTCGTGAAGATCCGACTAGATCATGTTGCATGCACCCAAAAGGACACCTGTGGAGCAAAACCACCCAACGAACAGGAAATGGCTAGTCAATACCCTAACCACTTCACCCCCATGCCATGGTGAATGAATGCAAGAGAGGAGGGGCTCCTGGCTACAAGGATCAGAAAATCCAATAGGGAGATGGGCGAGTTTCCATGGTATGTATTCTCTCCAAGAGGAGAGAATATTCCCCTTAGGATCCCCATGCAACCTAAAATAGCAATTGACCTCCTATTCATGCATTATATCAATCAAACACCATGCAAGTGCTCCTATGTCCAAATATAGGTCTAGGTCCTCATATGATTATTAATTACTTTACTGGCCAAGCCCGGAATGACGAGGCATAACTAATAACCACATACACTGGAGTGACCGGCTATCCATGTCAGGAATTATTCCGAATCCCACATACTGGACATGGACGTAACATTCTTCCCCCCTTAAACAAGTTCTGTAACTAGGGAAGATCCAATTTGTATGCTTCTTACTCTTTCCCATGAATCCTTATCCTCAATCTGACCAACCAACTTAATCAAGCACTCAGAGATAGAACGATTTCTCAATTGTTTATCTCTGATTCTGAGTACTCTTTCAGGGTCCAAAGGTGCATTGAGCGATAAGTCTTTCAAATGGGCAAAATCTTCAATATATCCAACTGTCATCATCATATAAACTAAGTTTACATGATAGACTGGATGAGCAGTTGACCAAACCTGAAGATCAAGTTCAAAAGCTAACAAATCAATCTTTTAACTTTCACATTTACCCTGAAAATCAATCCTTAGTCTAACGTCAATATCAAATAAGTGCTTAGAGATGGAATAATTCTCAAATTATCTATCTCTGCACTGAAGTACTATATCGACCTTTAGAAGTACACTAAGCGATAAATTTTCCTATTAGGTTTGATTCTCTCCAATCAGGTAACGTCACCTTCATGTAACCACAATTTACATGTATCTCTGGGTGAAATGTCACCTTTCATTGGAAATCAATGTTCAAAAGTTAAAGATCCAAACAATTATAGTCCAAGACTATCCACAATTTCTTGCAGACCTATCATAAATGCTTCTTGGTACCAATACAGTTAGACTTTTTTCAAAAACTAAGGTACAAAAATTCATCCTACCAAAATCCATCAAGATAAAAATGACTTTAACTCAATCCTGAGTACCCCAGATACTCTCTTGAATTAAGTGCTCTTATTTCTAGCATCATATGCAAGAAAATAGCAACCTTCAATCTTGATAGACTTAACTGCTCCTAATTAACCGGAGATTTTAGGCTGAAAAACTTTACACAAGCATTCCTTGGCTACAATCTCTAGTAAATTCCATCCACTAAAATAAGCAAATTCCTCATAAGTAAACAAATTACTCAATGAAAATGCCTGTGAGATTTACATAATCTCAAATATGCACTGGAGTAAAGAAATTAGAGTTCAAATAACAGATCTAAATCCTTGACTCATTCACTTGATCAAGAATTACTCAACTCTTAAGAATCATCACATTTCCTTATATTCTGTTAATGTCCACTAAGTATCCATTTATGATTCTTCAATCATAACATTTAGAATCTTATGATTCGTCAATCATAATTTACAAGATTCCAAAACCATAGTTAATCATTGAAAGATACTGGAGTATATGTACAACATACCACTCAGAAAATATAAGAAATATTCTAAAATCAAATTACTGGATTCCAAGAATATTCTTCCAATCCGATTCTCAACCAGATTATGAGTTCCAAATTCTACAATCAACCAAGTAATTAAAGACCATTAAACATCCGTCTTTAACAACATAAACTTCATACAATCACCTAGAACAACAACTAGAGAATACAAAGTTCTACTGAATTCCAATTGAATTCAGTGGTTATCCTTGATATTAGTTAGACTCTGAGATCCAATATGAGCTCACTGAGATACAGTCAATAACTTAGGAAATTTCTCCTTCCACAAATATTCTCTATCAAGAATCTTCTATATTCTATGCACACAATTCTCATAGATGAAATCCTACATACTGGACATGGACGTAACAGGCCCCAACGGAGAAACTGTAGCCGAAATACTCATCTAGAAGGACCGCATATGAACATACCAAGCCATCATAGGATGCAGCAAAAACGGATCGAGAATCAGATGACCCATCGAAACTAGCTACAAGTGCAATCCCAAAGTACACACCAGGTGCACAAGTGAAGAATAGAAGAACATGAAAAGTGCAACCACATACCAAGGGCAGGGAGACCGCAACCAGGGAACTAGCATCATGAAGAGCAGCAAAACAGATAAAGAGTCACGAGCATAATCATGGGAACCAAGATATCTGCACCACGGATGATTAGTAATATGGAAAAACCAGCACCAATCAACAAGTCCAAATGAAATCCAAGCTATACGTAATAACCAGGAATTCCAAATATCAAGAGTTAAAAAAAAAGCATGAAAAGCCTCTAGTGCATATAAGGCCCAAAGTGGTATACCATCGGCATCAACTGCAGCAAGCCTATATGTAGAAACACAAGGAGATTGAAGGGTACCCATATACTCATCTAGAAAGATCCTAGCATATGAATATCCTAGATAAGAAATACAGACCATCTGGCAAATATAAAGCTATAATAGGTCACTTCTGATGTCATAAAAGTTGTCAACAAATCGTTGTAGCAGCACAACTGAGGCTGTAAGTTCTGCCAGCCAGCCGTGGAGCAATTTGCTTCGTGCTCGAAATTTCTCCTATTATACAATTTTTGGAAGAGAAAGGAGGAGGTGGTGGCGCGGCCTCCTCGTGCACACTCACTGGAGAAGATGAATTAGTGTTTTGAAGGCTGTCGCGCCTACAAGTGTGTCAACTCACGGATTCCACCGAGGCCACAGGATCGTACCTTCAAGAGATCTACAGTCAAGACGTGTATATTGTGGGCCGCTGGATCACGATCAACCATTAGATTTTGAAGGAAATCACTTGCACTTCATGTGAAGGGACCCAAAGGGCAAAGGGACCTTCAACTTCATTTAAAATTTTCATTCTCAAAGGGGCCCTAAAGTTCAAATTCGTTTGATCAGTTTGAATAGACAATGCATTTCTCCTAAAAGCCCATAACTATTAGGGTTTTGCTTCGTTTCAGGCCGTCCAAAAGCCAATTTCCTCCAAATTAAGGGCAGAAAAGAATTGTACCCTACAAGTACAACTTCTTCTAGACAGAGTGATCATCGAATCACACGGAGAAAGTGGATCGAAGGTCAAACTAACTCATTTCAAGGCCGAGGTGGTCAACGAAGCCGCATTGGAGCGTTTCGTTAAAATTGGGCCGATTTTGGTGAGTTAGATCAAATCAAACAACTGGAGGGCCTAAAACTTTTTTGGTCAAACCTTGAAGTTGACTTACGAGATCTCCAATCACACTATAAGGCCTTCATTAAGCCTCATTAAGGTGCCGAAAGCAAAACTTTTGGCAAAATGGCTAGATTGGGAGAATCTGTGCTTGGAGAAGCCTACAAATTGGTCAGCATGTCCAATTATAGCATTTGGAAGTTTATAATGAAGATCATTTTAATGGATAAGGAGCTGTGGAACATCGTCAATGGGTGGAACAACGCCCAAACACAACTCCAACCAGCATCCACTCATTTGACAAAAGGGCTCAAAAAGCCTTATCTAATCAATTTCGCCGTGAAGGACCATGTCACTGCCCATATTAATGGAGTTGTGACTACAAGAGGCGCTTGGGAGGCACTCAGAACACAGTTCCAAATGGCGAATCCTTCACGAATGATGTTTTTGAGGACTAAAGTGATTGGCCTTCACATGGAGGAAAATGAAGGGATAAGATCATTTTTCACACGAATCAAGGAGTTGCAAGACCAGTTGACTGCAATTGGTGAACCAATAAGGGATGTGGAGTTAGTTCCTAGTCTTGGATCTTTGGAGGAGGGCCTCTCAACAAGGTACGTCTTGTTCAAATCAACTATGTGTAGTACGGGCGTGTAATCATTTAGTTCATCGTTCCATTGAACAGGTCGGCTGAATTTATTACGATTCTGTTTAGCAATCTTTTTTATTCCCTTTAGAAGAACTTTTTAAGGGCAATGCAATAAGGGCATAGTTGTTAACAAATCTATGGAAAAAACCTATGAAACCAAAAAAAGATTTTACTTCCCGAATAGTTTTTGGATACTTCAATAAAATATGATATGGCTCAGGTTACCTGAGTTTTGTTTGAAAAAACTCACATTTTGACTCTTTAGCATAGAGCTTTCACTACCTTAAAATCTTTAAAATAGTACAAAGAGGTGCTTCAAAGGTAGGACGATATACCAATATGTCATCAAGAAAAACTACAACAAACTTTCCCAAACATGGACAAAGAAAATCGTTATCATTTGCTGGAAAGTTGCCGGAGCATTCGTAAGACCAAAACTAAAAATTAATAGTGGCCAAACTTAGTCCAAAAACCTATTGTGGGAACATCCTCATCCATTACTTGTATTTGATAGTAACATGATCTAAGGTCTATCTTGGTGAAATACTTAGCACCATTCAGACGGTCCATTAGATCATCCATCCTAGATAAGGGAGAATGATTTTTAACTATGATTCAATTAGTCTACAAAAGATGTAGGCCTTCATCTTTCTTACCAACTAGCAACTTCATCTTCTTCCTTCAGGTTCATCCTATATGGAAAAAGCGATGATAGAAAACTATCGAAAAGTTCTATCTGATGATCTACACCCTTGGAGGGAGGTAGAGACCCTCAAGAAGTTGCTCTGGAAAAACATTAGCAAACTTTTGCCTAAGATTTCTATTAAAATTTCTTTAACGCAAGGATTATTTAAAGAAAAGACATTAGACGGGTGTGATTAAAAAAAAAATTAAAAAATTTGAATAGCAAAATCATTCACATAGCAAATGTCTTTCAAATAACATAAGAAAGCATGATACTCAGAACTTTTCAAACATTGATTTACTTCCAAAGGGGCAACATAAGGTAGACCAGTTGTATTTACATCTCCTTTTCATTCTAAAAAGGAGCCATTATGCCAAAGTTTCAAACTATGGGTAACATAGTCCTTTTGAAATGGCTCGTTCTTAGAATAAAACCATTCTTTTCCCAAAATTGAATCTACCTTATCAAGATCCATTATATGAAAGGTGATCCTATCTACATAGTCCGGCATCTTCAACGGCAAGTGAGGGACAATCTCCTGCCAAGTCTCATTGTCCTTCTAACCACATACTTATAGTCAATTGGCATGGTGGCCAACTTGAGTCTTTGCAGTAGTTTAGCATTAATAAAGTTATGAGTAAAACCATCGTCAAATAGGACATTACAACTATTTCTTTCACGAAAATATTCATACAAATGAGGTCATGAGGTCTAAAAACCATTGTACTGAGACCATAACTATAATAAATTGCGTCATCCATAATGGAAAAATCAGCACAAGTGATAGAAGAGTTACCTGGAGCTTTCAAAGACGTCTCCAACTTTCTTACGCATCTTCAAGCAGCCCTTGGATAGCAGGTGCCCGTTCTCCATGCAGGAGAAACAAAGACCGTTTCTTTTGCCCTTGTCGAAATCAGCCCTATCCAACTTCAAGTGCTTCTTCTTTCTTGACTAGGAACCAATGTCGACAACTTTCTCCTTTCCCTAAAATGAAGCTTTCTTGTATTTGGGCTCCTGTTAGGGGCCTGGTGCTTAAGCGCTACGAATGATGGCCAAAACCAGTATTTTTACAACAGGTTTAATTGAACTTTTTCAAAGCAAAAGCTACGAAATTCAAGCATAATTTCACAAATACATCAACCAGCACTAAGGGATAAAAAATTTCCACAAACAGACAATAGGAACGCATGCATCTTAAACATGGAAATTGTTGGCCCCGATACTGACTATTATAAACTACTAAACCGATCTTCATAAGGTGAACTCCAAACATCAAGTCACGAACGTTGTGTTACCACCCATCCATAGAGCCACTACCAACTCACCCCTGTGCAACGGAATCACCGACACAACTGGCCTGATCAAGCCCCCTACAATAACCACATCCCATGATATTGGTGATCATACCCGACTCTCACTAGCACTCATCTCCATGGCTACAGATACATGCTCATGCCATGCACTCACTCCCCAGGCAGACTAGGTAATATAAGGGCCCCCCTCCCACCTCTATATAAGCAATACAAGTGGGTCCTGCCAATAACACAGTCCACGCCTGGATCTGTCACACAAGGTAGCCTAAGGTGCTAACACGTGGGACTAAAACTATCAACATGGCCTAGTGGTTCGCCTCATGGCAAGGCCATCACATCAAAGTCATACGGCTAAACGGTACAAAATTGTTGTAGATCGACATAGAAGCTCTCAATTACTCAATATTAAATACGTATAAACACCTCCTAGGTCACTTTTTCCGTGAATTCTGTCCGCGGCACATCTAAACTCGGGCGTGAGGTAAAAAACATCATTTGTGCACCCTTGCTAACCACTTCGACTTTGTCCAGGTAACAAATTTACTTTCCCATGATCCACCAATCATCAACGCACAGTAATAAAGTCGTACCAAAGGAAGCTTACCAATGATCTTTTGACATCATTAGACGTTATCAGCTTATTTGGATTGAATTCGCCCAAAGGAGGTAGGCAATCACCCCATCTTGTTGGTATTCTTGCCAAATAGGTCAAATCTTGTGTGTACATACCCGATTGCTCACGGTAGGATCAGGTGACATCAGGTACTCCTGGGCGTAGCTCTGTTAAGGCCCTGTGGAAATCAACTGCTATGGACCAATTGAAATATTGGTAGATAATAGGCCAATTTCGAGTGTGGATTGTGATCTACGACAATGGTGTCCCCTTGGCATAGGGACGTAGTATGGGTTCACCGTTAGTTGTCGAGGGCTCACCACATAACTCCTTATTGCCTCAGGAGTTTACTTACACACAATTGTCCTCCACTTGGGCTATTCACCGAGATAACTTGTCAAGCCCTTTGCCCGGTTCAACTTCTAAAGTTCTGAATTTCAGAACCCAAGAACACCGAGAGGATTCTTGCGACGGTTGTGAAAGGAATTCTTGAATTTCCTCCTCGACAATGACCAATCACTTGAAAGCCCTTTTAGCAAATACTCTTCTTGAAGATGGACCAGCTTCTGATGCTTGCTGAACTACCTATACTTCTTCAACTTGCCCTTGATCAACATCCAACAATCCTTCTGCGGCCACGGCATCCAATTCTTTCAGTAGTAACGAAAGCCAAAACTGAGGAATTGAAGGCAAGGGTGGTTGCAGAGGAAGAGGGGATGGAAAGATCAGTGAGGATTGCAGCAGGTGGTTGAGCAGCAGTTGGCATTGGTGGCTGAGTTCGTCGACGAGCCGCGGGAGGCGATGTTGCGCCAGCGCCTCAAAGGGCGCTGGGGCTCGAGCGGTTTCCCCAACACGCGCTTAAGTCTAACATTCATCCATCATGCACTTACGTAAAAGCCAACTCAGAAACGTGACAAGCTTAACCATTCAGGCTTAAGAAAACTGGAATCCCAACCAACCCGAAAGCCAACTCAGAATCCGTCCCCAAAAGGTAACCAAAGGCAAAGACAAGCCACACATGAAACCCAAGGCATAGTGGTCGCCAAACTGACCAATTGGCATAGCGGCAAGCCCCATGTCGATGACAGGGACCCTTAGGCGCCAGCGACGCAAAAAGGTTGTAGTAAGGGTCCTTCCACTTGGACCAGTCCCGGAGGCGAAACCAAAATGGTAATCATCCCCAAGGATCAACTTTATTAGATTTGGAAGAGGTTACATTCATACATAGACTGACCGGTCTCGGGGCCACCAACACGTGCTGGGCATTGTGCCTGGCTCGTGCTGGTAGAGGGAGCTGAGACCTGGCGACTGGATTCCTGGCGCTGGTTGAGCTGCCCAAGTTTCTGTCTGCCGGACTCCCCCTATAGTTCTGCTGTGATTCGGCACACCCCCTCTGTTCTGAAACATAGTGCTTTCTGGTAAAGCACGCTTTTTGGGACTTAGTTTTTATTTTGCTGATTAAGCCTGGCAAGCCTGGCAAAATCAGTCTAGCTCCCGGACATGGGTCCCGGGAGCCGTTCCGGTGGCAGAATCAACTTGCTTCCTGACTAGGCCATGACTCGAGCTCCAGAGCTAGCTCATGACTTGTGACTACTTGACTGGCTTACCATAGGTCGGAGGCTCAGTCCTTGACGTTCTAACTTGCTCTGGGACCTTAGGGAGTGTCACCCCTTAGCTTACAGGGCATGTTGGGTGCACCTGAGTCACCTTTACAACAGGCGACCTGGGTGCAAGGATGGCAAGCCTCGAAAATGAAAAGGTATTGGTGATCTTCTAACTTATTAGATTAGCTGCTAGCTTTTGAATATCAAGAAAGGTGGGTTGTTTTCTTATAAACTGGATATCCAGACCTCTCAGTCCAATAAGGTGTCCATGTGCATGACCTCACTTGAGCTCATAGGAGAAATTAGAATGTATATTCAGACCCAGTAAAAAGAACAGATCTACAGCGTCTTTGAAATTTCTTTTACATCCCTAAATGTTGTTTCTTACCACCCCAACAGATAGACTTTTTAAAAAAACAAAAACGAAAACAAAAATTGTAGTGTTTTGATCCGGAACATTTTGGGATCTAAACCGTTCCAGTACGAGCATTCCGGAACGCTCCTGGGACACAACGTTTCAAAACTATGTGCTTCTATGGTTTCATTATGCATTTTGCATTGAATTTTCTTTTTTTAAATAAAATTTAAAGCGTTTTTTTATTGCAAAAGTCACTGAAAGAGCATTTCCCAATACTTAGAATTCAAGCTTTGTCGAAAAGCTGAAACCTAAGCAAACATGTTCCTCCCTCTTCTTCGAGGTCCTTTTGTCCATGATATATCTATGTTTACTAGAATATACATTATACATACCATTCTTTCTTCAGTTGATGTTCACTTATTACTCAACTTGTACATCTATATTCTTCTAAATCAACAAAGTAATTGACGCAAAAAAGTACAAGTTGCTTACTACTTTAACAAGAATATGCAAGGGACAATTAACATCCATTTTACGTCTCAAACTGCAAGTCTTTAACAAATGCTAATCAAAATCAATATGGCAACAAATTTATCACATCTTATACATGATAAACTTAAGATTTTGATTTAAATTTTAAACTAATGGCTTGCAAGAAGAATTACCTTGACTAGCACAAGAAGACGTGGCCAAATGCCTTGACAAGCTAGTCATGCTCTTGAACCTTAGGTTTGATGGTGTACCATAGAGTTCGTCCATCTTATGCAAAGTTTGTGCCTACTAACAAGAAAAACATTAGATTATTGTTTTCACTAACTATGATTTCCAACAACGAGAACACACTCAAGAAAGAACAAAGAAATATGGAGCCATGTAACTTTCACTATCAAGGAAGCACTATATCTAGCCATTAAGTAATAAACAAGACACTATTATTGATCAACAATGCTTCAACCTTTAAATGACCTACAGAATGACTCTCTAAATCAAAGATAACCACATAGGAAACCATCACTTCAACCATGAACGTAGGTACATGATCAATAGAAAAATTAGTTTCATAATAGGGTGTTCTCTTGATCATACATCGATGATGTCCTATTTGTACTTTCTTTTAACTAATTATTACAAAGCAAAGGGAAGTAAATTCATCTTCCATATAAATGGCAAGCTCTCAATTGACTTGAATAATATCAACTGTGTTGTCTACAACAGAATGTATACATTCTAATAAATCAATGGAGAACACTAACAAACTAAGATTCAATTTTAATAATTGATGCCTAATGTGAGATTGTGAAGAATATCAACTATTGAGCTCTTTATACTAATGCCATGAAATAGCATAGGCAAGCTATACATCTTAAGTTCCCCATATACACTAATTGGCAACAACTATTGCACCAAAAATTTTACAATGAATTTGTGTCAATGTGAATGAATCTAAGCTTCGATGATTATCAGAGAAATATAAGTTAAAGAAATCATCATTAGTGGAAAATCGGGTTCAAGCTCAATAGCATTGATCCCAAGACATGGGGCCATGGTCATGAGTGGCAAGGTTAGAAGTACGAGCTAGACCTTAAAGAGCATACAACAGCTAACACAAAAATTCATACAAGCGTGTGACCCTCAAAAAAGTGGCATCACAAAAACATTTATCATACTGACAGTAATAATTGAACATCAAAACAGTGGCAATTACATCAAAAGGGTATCCTCATCAACAGAGACATGCAAATGAGACAACAAAAAATTATACCCCTATAACAAATGGAATGGAGAAAAACCAATACTAGCATTGACTAACTATTGTAACTAAACTTGATAGGAAGAAAAAATAAGTCACAATTAGTACCGCAAAGAGAGACAAATTATGATGTAGTTTTCTAGAATCCAATTGAGTATTTGAAATTGGCCATCAATAGTCAAAATATGAATCCCAAGGAACTTTGTTTGAATGTTGCCAACAACTACAAGTATATAGACTTATAAAACAGGTGGTGGGCAACTCTATAAAAAGGTAATGGCAAAAGTGTATGGCATTGACCGTTTCTGGAAACATTAGAGTCAAATGGGATTGTCTCATCTCTTACAACACCATTCTACCTTTACATAGATACGCTACAAAAATGCTTGTTACATGAAGGGGAGAGGGAGTCAAGCTAGCACACTTTCCCATCAAACTTCTACTATATGCAAATAATAATGCTCTTTTGGCTACCTTACAAAGGCCCCAAACCTCTTAGAGAATTCTGCAAAGAGACAGGCCTATTGATCAATTTGGCTAAAACAAAAATCTTAATTTTTTGCTCAAAAGACTTCTCAATCCTACCTTTGGCTATGATGGAAATGTGGGGAAATAGAGCAAGATTGCAAATGTTTGGGTATTGAAGTGTCTCAATCACATCACTGAAACACTGGCATAGCCAAAAGAGCAATGGGTGGGCGGAATGCCTAGTTCACTATGCAATCATCATATCACGACATCAATCTATTGATGGCATAAGAAGAGGAAAATATTTGGAGCACGTGTCACCTCGCTCCTACTTTATGGATGCAAAATTTGGAGTGGGAACACTCCTAGAGCCAAGTGGGTTGAAGTTGAGAGAGTGCAAAATCGTTTCTCTCCATGTGCATGGGAGTGAAGCAAACTACACCTTCTCTTGTTCTTTTGGCTAAAACCAGCCTTCTTCTATTGGAAACCATTGTTGTGAAGAGAAAATAGCCACATAGATATTCTCATATGGAGATTGCCTCTTGACATTTGCTATGCACAGTTGCCAACAACATCCAAGGCTGAAGAATGGGGCTAGACTTCCAAAAGTGGCTCACATTGAAACATCCAACAAAATGAAAAGCCCTCAAGCACCTCAAGAAATGTACGACTTCTTGTAACAAAAAAAAAATAGGAGAGTATAGAAAAAACCCCTATAGAGAAAAATGCAATATTTTAAGGACCATGAAAATACATGTTCAAAGATCTTGTGCAATGGCATATTGAAGTACATATTTCAATGAAGAGAAAACATCACATTTCTACACACATTCATACAAGCTATGATCGAAAACGAGAAGATGGAGATAGCAACATTTTGCCACATTCCCAACAAAGGTCAAAAGGAAAGTAAATGGAACCACCTTGTGGGATGCAAAAGTTTACTCCCCATACAACAAAAGCTCAATTCACACAAAATTGGAGGTCACTGCATGAGTTCCTCAATCGAAACTGATAGATGCCAGTTGCGCTCTAGAATATTCCCAGCACGACCAGTTACTAGGGGCTGAGGACCATGGCATTGGCGAGGACCAGTAACCGAGATGGACACCAAGGGACCAGTTGGGTCCGTTGCATCACAGGCAGTGACCCGGTGTGACCGCCTGACAGGATATTAGTAGGCAGAATTATGATAGTATGGACCCTAGTCGTCAGCAGCGGAGATGTCTCTATTGGACGAGCAACTAGCTGCCAGTCGATTACGCTTTGTTTTTAAAAGAGGTCCAACCGATGAAGATTGGAGAATTTGAATAGCTACTTATCAATTTACTGATTTTGCTAACAGGTGGTGGCGGAAATTGCTTATGTCTAACCAGTGCCCCCAACCACCTGGGTTGAATTCAAGCGGGCCTTCAGGGCTCAGTTCATTCCTTCACACGAGCATGTACGTGCGACAGATGTGTGGTTTTTGCACCGTTATCATCTATGTAGCTTTGACGGATCAACAAGACTAACATCCTAGACAACTAGTCCCCAAACAAACTAATAACTGCCATAGAAGAGCTAAATTCACCATAGAAGATAGCCAAAATCAGCTGGGCTGGATGCATTTCTCGTACTTACGACTTAAGGTATACCAAACGAATACCCAGATAGTTGTTATATTGAGGGCCATATTTGCACTATAAAGCTTAGCATTCCAATCAGCTGAAAGAGAATTTACTTCTTTTGCATCAACAACCTTTGTGTTCAAGAATCGTAAGAACCGCAAACTGTCGGTGATTTTCTTGAGTGTCGTAGCGCAGAAAATTTCACCTTTTTCTCGAGAAGTACAGACAGAATACATTTGGTAAAAGCAGTAGAATATAAAATGGGAACGAGTGTAAGTATAGAGACACTACTCAAGAATAAATCTAAAGGTCTAAGCAGCTACAAGTAATGCCACCTCTTACCTGGAAATACAAACGGTGTGACCAAGACAAATGCCCCACACCCAACGACATGGATCCGCAAGAAGCCATCGAGTTGCCCCGGCAGCTTATTGCTCCCGCGCCTCTAATCAATGCTGAAGCCATTGACACTCTAACCCCTTTGAACATTAGCCCTTTTCTATGTGTTTGTGCGTGTTCTCTCTCTCTCTCTCTCTCTCTCTCTCTCTCTCTCTCTACCGCTCTTGCTCTTTGGCGTGCATGGGCTGCCGACTCCTCGTGCCGTGGGCTGTGAATACAAGGACTTGTTAAAGCTTGGTGCATGCCCCAAACCAAATAGCATGATCTCCAATGCTTTCCTTACTACTTAGTCGCTATGTATATAGTATACAGCTCTTTTTCCTTGTGGTAATTTCTTCTTCTTGGTGTGTAATATGAGGTGCCATTTGTCCACGTGTTAATCTACAAATGAGGATTGGTTTTCATGTAGAAATTCCCAAATACCCTTCTTCTTTTTTTGTCAAAACTTTAAAATAATAGTATATTTCCAAAAATGTACAAGTACATCCAAGGCCGAAACAGTCAAAAAACCCTTCAAGACACACTATACAAACCTAACTAAAGGGGACCATATGCACACCACACAAGGAAGCAGTCCAATAGTGTATTCGGAAAAAAAACGCAACAAAGTGCAAACAGGCAACAATCGAGAGGGGGGACGTCGATCTATAAAAACTTGTTGATTCTGCACAGTCCATATCTTCTAGAGAACAACAAGCTTGCACACATGCCAGAATGTTAGAGAAGAGTGCTCCATGATCTGTGAGTCGCCCAGCAGGATGGTGTCAATTCCAAGAGGTAGGGTAAATCCCCAATGGTTGATGAGATGAGCAAATTCCATCCACATATTTCTATGATAATAATAAAACAAGTGTTCCACTATTTCCTCTTTCAATTGGCAAATCAGGCAAATGTGATTATTCAACAAGAGCCATTTAGCAAGCAGGAGCAAGGACTTGGTGAGGATGTGGTAAGGCAAGTACCTAAGCTTGTCTATGGGAAGAGAGCCAGCAGTGAGAAGTCTTTTACACCAACAAGCAAAAGAGTGAGAGAGAGACCATTGGGCACGGGGGAAGAGAGAGGAGACCTAGATGGGCTTGTTAAAAGGAAGAACAAATGTGTCTGACCAATATAGGAGGGAGCGAAACTCCAGGAAGGTAGAGGCAAGGTTCTTAAAGACAAAGGTTTCTTAAAATGGAAAGAGAGCCAAAGACTAGAGCAAGAGGGGAATGGCGGCTATCAAGTCCTCACCAAGGATTCAAAGACTAGGAAAACGGCAACAAAAACAATAGGAAATCATATGGTAGATAAACCAACCCAACCAAACCTAGATCGATCGGATCTAGCCCCCAAGCTACTGATCAATCACTCAATAGGAGAGAGGAATCACGCCAGCAGCATGTAGCTACTATCATCAAAATCAAGCATACATTAGTGAGAGCCCAATGAGTATACTTATATCCTTCAAGGACCATGCGCCACTAGTAGTTTACTGTGACACCTCACTGGACACATCAGCAGCCTAATTGGGCCACCTCATCCACTTCTCTTATGAGTCACTGATAGACCTCTACAATTCCACCATCTTGAGTTTTAGGCCTCCAATCATTAATTATGACCATACACCCATGAGGGCCTCAACTCCTCATAATCATAATTAATTTATGGGTCGAGGTAGGCCTATTGAACTCCTAATGAGATAATAATCCGAGATTCGTTCAATTGTGGGCATGACATTCTTCCCTCCTTATTCAAGTTATGTCCTTAGAACTTAAAGCTAGGGAAGTTCCTTTTCATGCTACCTTCTTGTTCCTAAAAAGCATCATTGTCTTTCATAGAACCAAATGCTCAGTAACTATTTGATTTCGCAATTGTTTACTTCTGGTATCCAAGATTTTTTCAGGTTCAAGTCAAGTCAAGCAATGGCACTTTGATTATCACAAAATAGGATTGTCAGAGCATATTGATTCTAACTGATATCTGAACGTAAGTTTCTCAACCATAATGTTTCCTTTGTAGCTTGAGAGGCTCCGATATACTCTGATTCAATGGAAGATAGAGCTATTTAAGTTTCCTTGCGACTGTTCCATGAAATAGGACCATTGTTGAGGAAGAATGTAAATTTTGAAGTGGATTTACGAGTGTCTACATCTCTTGCCCAACTTGCATCCGAAAAACTACTGAGAATATTGAGTTTGTGGTTGTCGACTCCTCCATAACAAATGCAAAAGTCCATAGTAGCTCCAAGAAATCTCAGGACTCTGATAGGAGCCTTCCAATGTGTTATACCAAGATTGGTCATGTACTGACTCAAGGAAGTGACTGCAAAAGCTATGTCTGGTTTGGTATAGATCATCGCGTACATAAGCGATCATATTATTGAATGATAAGGATGGATACTCATGCATCTACTCCTTCTCTTTGATTGTTTGGGGACATTGGTCCTTCGACATCTTGAGTTCTGGATCCATTGGTGAGAGAGCTAATTTGCAATTCATCGGATTATAATCTGATTAAGACATTGTGAATGTATCTTTGCTGAGAAATATAGATCAACTTCTGTTTTTTGTCTCTTTGGATTTGAATACCTAGACAATACTGAGCTTTGCCCAAATCGGTCATGTCAAATTTGGAAGATAGCATTGTCTTAGTTTCTTTTATTAGATCGATATTATTGCTAAAAACCAATGTGTCGTCCACATACAAAGTGATAATATGATGCACTGACTTGAAGTAGACATTTGAATCTGAATAGCTTGATGTGTAGTCGTGATCAATAAGAAAAGTATTGATCCCCAAAAACCATGCTCGAGCAAATTACTTCAAGCCATGAAATGCTTTATGGAGTTTACACACATAATTATGTTTACCTTCGATATCGTAACCTTCAGATTGCACCATGTAAATGTCCTCTTAGATAACTCCATTAAGATACGTTGTATGTACATCCATTTGATGTATTTCCAATTCTGTTGCAGTAGCAAATGAGAATAGAAGTCTGATAGAAGAATGTTTAACTACTAGACTGAAGGTCTCAGACGTTCTGTACCTGAGAGAATTTTCTAGCTACAAGTCGAGCTTTTCTTCGATCGATACTTCCATCTACCTTATACTTGATTTTGAATAACCATTTGCAATCAACTACATTTCTGCTGGTAGGTAATTTGACGATTGTCCAAGTCTGGTTCTTGATAAGTTGCAGACTTGTCAATATACCTGTTAGGTGGTCTACTGACTCTTGTCGATATGGGTGCTGATCGAAGTTAATCTTCATCATGTTGTGGTTGCTGAACTGCAACATCATCATCTTCAGCTTCGTCATTGATAAGTTGTCCGTTGGGAGTAGAGAAGCTTGGACCTTCAATAGGAGTAGTCAAATTTGGAACTTGAAAGTTCGATGTTCCAGAAGAGTCCAGAAGTTCGACTATATGAGCTTTGCCTTTACCTTTGAGGTCAATAAACTGATCTTCGATGAAGATGACATCCCGATAGTCAATATCTTCGACTCGACAAGATCATACAACTTATAAGCTTTATCTGAAGTAGTGTAGCTGATGAAAATAGACTTGATACAAGCTGTAGTTGAAACTGCTTCAGCCCAGAAGGACTTAGGAAGTGTCGCCTGTAATAACATACACTTTGCTGATTCGACTAAGGTTTTGTTCTTTCTCTTAGCTGTTAAAAATTCACAATTCTAGCTTGACTAGTTTTGGTCATATGACTTGTAAATAGTTAGATGGTCATGATGTGGCTTGTCACACGTGCCAAATAGCATAGGATTCCATTCATAAGGATGTTCTCAAGTAGACCTAAGTGTTAGAACCTTTGGAATGAGTCCAAATTATGCTTAGATACAAGGGAGAAAAAATAGGAGCTATTTTTGGTAATTTTTGCATTGTTGAGGGATCTCCAAGATTCCAACCCTAACTTGGTAGGGATGAAAGATCCACCAAAATTAGCATTAGGGATAGGTTTAGGGCTACTCATACCTGCCCAAAATCGTGATGGATCATGTATATATAGGTGATGATATCTCACCAAAATCAATCAAGCAATTTCATGTTTTTTCTCTCATAATGGTGCAATTGCTCTCTATGTTCATAATTGTTTGAGTACTTGTGATTACTAATGATTATAGGATTGAATGTAGGTCTGGTGTACAGTACTCAGACTGTGGGAGGCCGTACTTTCACACGTGTGAAGCCTTCTTCAAGGATTTGGGCCATTTAGTGAGGTTCAAGCATAGATTTTTGATGGATTTTGATGGTTCAACTTGTGCTAATCTTATGAAATCATAATCTATTGTTTCCCTCATCATTTCAAGTGTTTTAGGATCCTTATTTGCTGTAATTTTTACATGGTATCAGAGCCTAAAGGCTGAAATGAGCTAAATCCTTGGTTTGCATTCAATTTGATCACAATTTTTTATCTAAATCTTGTGTAGATTGGATCTTAGCATCTAGTATTGATTCTAGAACTCAAAGTGAGTCAAATACATTGGAGATTGGTGTTGTGTGACTTAATTTGCAGGTGTTTAGGTGTCTAAAACCAGAGGCAAAGTTGAATTCAATTCACATTACCAAGATAGCAAGTTTTGCTTGCTCCAAGCATTGATTTCTAAGCGAGTTTTGGAGGTGATTTCATAGAGAAGGCTTTCTAGCATTCAAGGAGAGGGAAGATCAGAGTTTTGGGGACTCTTCAAGGCTGTTCTAAGGTGTAGTAGGCACCTCCTAAAGTGATTTAGGTTCAGTCCAACCATTGCTTGACTTATGCACCAAATTAGATCAATTTTTCATCAATTTTGATCATTTTTTGCTTGTGATTGGATAGTAGATTGTGTTGCATCCTCATTAAGTTCCATTTAGATCTTTTACAAGTGATTTTGGAAGTATATTAGGTTGCTGAAATTCACTCTTGATCAGACCATTTGGAAGCTTTAATGTTCTTTATAAAAAGAGGGGCAATTCTACTAGTATTGTCTACTTCAATCAAGCAAGTGCATTGTTTCTAGTATTCTATGATTTGATTTTGTTAGAGATCATTCTTAGATCTTTATAGGAAGTCTATTACTGATATTTTCAGGTCCCTAAGAAGTGGGATAAGGTAGACCTTCAATCAAATCAATAGAAGTAACCTTCATTTGTGTCAAGTCCTTGATTAGGAGACTAGATGGCATCTATAAATGCATATCTTTTGGATACTAATGAAAGGCTCAACAAAACTAACTATTCCATATGGAAAGTTAGAATGGAATCTATCATTAGATCTAGGGTGTCTTCACTTCATCTTAGGCATAGAAGTACTTAGAGGGTCTGATTTTATCTTTATAAGTCAAGTAAACTATGCTCAAAGTCTTTTGAAGAAGTTTAAGATGGAAGTATGCAAAAGTGTTGACACACCAATGGAGCAAGATGTAAAAGTGCCAAATGAAGATGATGAAAGATCCTTCATGGACATCACTTTGTTTAGGCAACTTATAGGTTCCTTAATGTGGATCACTATAACTAGACCAGATCTTAGCTTTAGTGTATGTAGGTTGAGCCAATCCATGCAAAAGCCATTGAATATCCATTGGAAAACGGCTAAGAGGATTCTAAGATACATCTCGGGTACATTGGATTTTGGGATTCTATATAGAGGAGATGTGATTAACCTTCAGGCATTTAGTGATTCAGATTTTGCAGGGGACAAGAGGGATAGGAAATCAACAAGTGCCTATTCAACTTTCATAGGAGAAGGTGTGGTTTCATGGCTTTCAAAAAAGCAAGAAACTATATCTCTATCTTCAACCGAGGCCGAGTACAAAGCTTTGACAACCACTACAAAGGAGGTACTTTGGATCAAGAGATTATTGGTGGAACTAAAGATCATGGATTCAGAGGAGGCACCAATCATCTGCAATGACAATATATCAGCCCAACACCTTGCATCTAACCCAATCTTCCATGCAAGATCTAAGCACATTGAGATATGCCATCACTTTGTGAGAGAAATGGTGCAAGCCAAGGAGATTGCTTTGAAGCATGTTCCAAGCAATGAATGTGTAGCTGATCTACTTACTAAACCACTTCAAAAGACACCATTTATGAAGTTCAGATCATCACTTGGAGTGATTAGTAAAGCAATGATTGAACCAAGCTAGATAGTGAGGAGGAGTGTTAAAAATTCACAATTCTAGCTTGACTAGTTTTGGTCATATGACTTGTAAATAGTTAGATGGTCATGATGTGGCTTGTCACACGTGCCAAATAGCATAGGATTCCATTCATAAGGATGTTCTCAAGTAGACCTAAGTGTTAGAACCTTTGGAATGAGTCCAAATTATGCTTAGATACAAGGGAGAAAAAATAGGAGCTATTTTTGGTAATTTTTGCATTGTTGAGGGATCTCCAAGATTCCAACCCTAACTTGGTAGGGATGAAAGATCCACCAAAATTAGCATTAGGGATAGGTTTAGGGCTACTCATACCTGCCCAAAATCGTGATGGATCATGTATATATAGGTGATGATATCTCACCAAAATCAATCAAGCAATTTCATGTTTTTTCTCTCATAATGGTGCAATTGCTCTCTATGTTCATAATTGTTTGAGTACTTGTGATTACTAATGATTATAGGATTGAATGTAGGTCTGGTGTACAGTACTCAGACTGTGGGAGGCCGTACTTTCACACGTGTGAAGCCTTCTTCAAGGATTTGGGCCATTTAGTGAGGTTCAAGCATAGATTTTTGATGGATTTTGATGGTTCAACTTGTGCTAATCTTATGAAATCATAATCTATTGTTTCCCTCATCATTTCAAGTGTTTTAGGATCCTTATTTGCTGTAATTTTTACATTAGCAAGACCATTCGACTCAGGCAAATAGGAGGTAATGTATTGTTGCTCAATGTTGTTGTTAAAGCAGTACTTCTTGAATTTCGTAGAGATATATTCTCTCCTATTGTCAAACCTAAATGCTTTAATTCGTTTACCAGTTTGATTTTATGCATGCTCTTTGAATTGTCAAAACTTGTTGAAAGCCTCTGATTTTTGCTTAATAAAATAAATAGCTGTTCTTCTTGAATATTCGTCAATAAAGGTAATAAAATATTTTGCATCTAGCAATGACGGAGTTTGCATTGGACCACATATATATGAATGAACAACGTTTAACAAATCTTTTGTTCCATGTTTATGACTCGATTTAATGAGAATCCTAGCCTGATTTCCAAGGATGCAACTATGACAGACATGGAGGTCGACTTTGTTATGGATCGTTTAGACAGTTAGAATTAAAGTAGAATCATTGTGTTACCGTATTGTGGGTCCTGTCAGTAGATAAGGATCAGTTGGCCTCGCCACGAGGCGAGTTGACGGGACACGCGTCCCGTCAACGACAATCTGGGCCATGCATGGGTTGCTTGAGTGAAGAACTATATGTACAATGTATTTTCATTTTGAGAAATACAGTTGCTATGTGAGCTTGCTGTGGAGAGTGTATTTCTGTTTGTGTTATTGTGTAGCATGATCTGTGTTCCTGTTGGAAGCAGATTCTATGTTGGTATCAAAGCCATACAGGGAGTGTACACAATACAGCATTGTCGTTGAAGAGAGCTTCGGGAGAAGAGCAGTCTTCTAAGAGTTCGAGGTTTACGGTGGGTTGGAGACAAAAATAAGGCACTAGTGCACAACTTCTAGCATATAGAGGCTTGCCAAGATCAAAGTTGTAAGAGGATTCGGAGACAAGTTTTGTCGGCTAAATCAAAATTCAAGACAAACGGAATTCTGAAATTCCGTAGAGAGGTTGCTTGGTGTTTGCGATTGATGTGCATTCAATCAGATACCAATTGAGAAACGGTTTGAAGCAGCGGATTCCTTGCAGTAGGACGACCTCAGAGCAAGAAAATTTGCTTGTTAAAGAACTCTATAAAGGCTGTTAGGTGTCAAGAAGGTACACCCTCATGCTTTCTGTAAACCAAGCCATAATCGAAAGTGTCTTTGACATAACGCAAAATGTGCTTAGCTGCCTTCCAATGCATTTTCGTAGGTGCTGTCATAAACTGACTTACAATACCAACAACATAGCATATATCTAGTCTAATTGTGGTGAGGTAAATCAAGCTCCCTACTAGCTACCTATACAGCGTAGCATCAAATGGCTGTGACTCATCAAGCTTAGAAAGCTTTTTACCTGGTCCAATAGGAGTGTTCACTGGCTTGCAATCCTGCCACTTGAACCTGTGCAACAACTCTCTGACATACTTCACCTATGTTAAACCCACTTCATGTCCTTTTTGCCACACCTCCACTCCAAGGCAATAATGCATTAGGCTGAGATCTGTCATCTCGAATTGTTCCATGAGGTCTTTCTTGATCATCTCTATCATCTCTTGATTATTTCCCGTGATAATCAAGTCATCAACATAAAGAGCAATCAAAGCAACCATACCATCAAAGCATAAGACATATAGATTTGGATCAAAATGTGTTCTCACCATTCCCTTTGAACGAAAGTAGGCATCAATCCTATTGTACCAGCACGTGGTGCATGTTTAAGACCATAAAGGGCTTTCTTCAAGTGACATACTTTATTTTCCTGTCCCTTCGCTACAAAGCCTTCAGGTTGATCCATGAACACCTCTTCTTCTAACTCACCATTTAGAAAAGCAGATTTCACATCCATCTGATGCAAAGGCCAACCAAAATCTGAAGCTAAAGCAACAAGTAGACGTAGAGTATTCCACTTACATACCAACGCAAAGGTCTCCTCATAGTCGATGCCTTTACTTTGTGCATACCCTTTGATCACCAATCTTGCCTTGTGCTTTGCTATACTTTCATCTGCATGGTACTTAGTCCTGTATACCCATTTGCAACCAATGGGTTTCTTGCCAGCTGGTGGTTCTACTAATTCCCATGTGCTATGCTTAGCAATTGACTCCATCTCCTCTCCCATGGCCTTGGCCCAAATGTTATCATCCTTCGCTTCACCATAAGTCGAAGGTTCTTTGCTTTGAATAATGCTAGATAAGAGAGCATAATTTGCTTCATACCTTTCAGGTTGTGTCTTCTCTCTTGTTGATCTTCGTAGCTCTCCCTGGCTAGATGAATTTAGAAAGTCATCCATGTCATGGCTCTCCATCAATCTCTCAAACCACTTAGGGAGCTTCTTGTAAGGTGATCGGCTTCCTGGTGAAAATGTATCCCATGATACATCTTTCTCCTTGCGTTTGTCACCTTAACTTCAATCCTTCTTGCACCAAAAGGTTTATCTCTACCTCTCCAACCTGTCTCTTGAGGTTGAGTAGTAGTATCATCAGGTGTATCCTTGTGTCCATCACTAGGAAAGTCAATAAATGGATCACCATCATGAGGAATCCTCACTATACCATCTTTGGTTATGTGGATGCGGATTGGGGAGGTGACTATGACGATCGTAGATCCACCACAGTGTATGTATTCCATCTTTGTGACAGTTGCTTTTCCTGGTCTAGTAAGAAGCAAAATATTGTTGCTTTATCCACCACAGAAGCAGAGTATAAGGCAATGTGTAGTGTAGCATAGGAAGCTATATGGTTGAGGCAAATCTTGGATGAAGTTGGCATGAAACAGAAAAATTCCACAACTATACATAGCGACAATTAGAGTGGCATTTAGCTAGCAAAGAATCCAGTGTTCCATGTGAGAACCAAACACATTGAGATTCAATATCACTTTATACGTGAGAGGATGCTGAGTCGTGAAATTCATGTTGTTCATTGTAGTAGGACGAACAACTAGCTGATATTTTAACTTGTTAGAGAAAAGTTTGATAAGTTTAGATCAAAGCTTTCTGTACTTAGAGTTTGTTGACTTTAAAGCTATGTATATGATTGTATAAAAAGTAGACTCTACTTTAAGGGAGAGAGTTAAAATTAAAGTAGAATCATTGTACTATTGTACTGTGGGTCCTATCAGTTGATAAGGATCTGTTGGCCTCACCACGAGGCGAGTCGACGGGACACGCATCCCGTCAACGGCAACCTGGGCCATGCATGGTTTGTCTGAGTGAAGAACTATATATACAGTGTATATTCATTTTGAGAAATACAGTTGCTATTGAGCTTGCTGTGAAGAGTGTGTTTCTGTCTGTGTTACTGTGTAGCATGATCTATATTCCTGTAGGAAGCAAATTCTAAGTTAGACATGTATGAAACAGATGTATGATTCAAGTGTCCTAATCGATGATGCCATAGTAATGCCTTATTGACAAGAATAGAGGTTTTCAAGGCTTGACTAGTATCGGAATAACAATGTGCCAATCTATATAAGTTTCCATACCTCTTTTTGAGTGCAAGGATCTTACTTGTCATATCGATAATTTAGCATTGATCAGACCCGAATTCTAGCTTATGACCTAAATCAATGATTCTACTTACTGATAACAGATTCGTAGAGAGTTTAGGTACATACAAAACATTTAATAGTAGTTTGAATTGATCATGTTGGAATTTCAATCTTATAGTGCCTTCACCTTCGATAGTGTGAGTGCTATCATCGCCAAGATGAATGTATCTTATTGTACTGTAAGGCGTATAGGAGTGAAAATGTTCACGCTGTCATATGTTGAGTAGCTCCAGAATCTAGAAACCAAGAATTATCCAATAGTGCTTTTCGGCCTTTGACCATAAATTCTCCCTCGTCCATGTCGATGTCGGGAGGTGTTGTGACAACATTTTTGAGAACCCTGCAATCCTGGATCTCATGATTAGTGCACTTGCAATACTTACAGAACATCTTCTTCTTCGATTGTGGATTTGATAATTGTTCAAAAGGTTTCTCATATAAAATATCATTCGAAGTTTGGACATGTACCAAACCTTCTTTATTAAACTTACGAGTTTTTGGATGTACTGCTTATGTGCAGATTCCTCACGATCTCAGGAAGAAGCTCGACTTCTAGAGTATCAAATGTATTTTCATTAGCAAAACGCTTCAGATCAAGCCTACAAGTTGTTCGATCCCATCGACTCGAAGATATTCACTAGCCGGGGTGTCATCTTCATCGAAGATCAATTTCAAGACCTCAAGGGAAAAGACACAACCCATCTAGCCGACCTGTCAGATTATCCTGACATATTGAACTTTCTAGTTACTCAGTCGACTATTTCCCTTGAAGGACCAAGCTCATCTACTCTTGACGAACAACAAATTCTGATAAATCAGAAGATGATGATGTTGTAGTTCAGCAACTACAGTATGATGAAAATGATCAACTTTCTCTATTTCCCAGAAGATCATCAAGAACTAGCAGAGCACCTATCAGGTATATCGACGAGTCTGCAGCTTATTTTACCTTGTTCACGAGCCGATGACTGTCGATGAGGCACTCAGTCAACCATATTCAGATCTCTAGAAAGAAGCTATGGATAAAGAATATTCATCTCTTATCGAGAACCAAACATGGACGATTGTCGAATTACCTACTAGTAGAAATGTAGTTGATTGCAAATGGATTTTCAAAGTCAAGTACAAAGCAGATGGAAGCATCGACATAAAAAAAGCCCGACTTGTCGCCAGCGGACTTTCTTAGATATACAATGTCGATTACATTGAGACCTTTAGTCCAGTAGTGAAGCATTCTTCTATTCGACTTTTATTATCGTTTGCTATTGCTGCAGATTTGGAAATACATCAAATGGATGTACAAACAACATAAATCAATGGAGTTATTGAAGAAGACATTTATATGGTGCAACCTGAAGGTTATATTATCAAGGGTAAACACAATCATGTGTAAACTCCATAAGGCACTTTATGGCTTGAAGCAATCTGCTCGGGCATAATTTAAAAGGATCAATATTCTCCTTATTGATCATGGCTACACACCTAGCTCTTCATATTCAGATGTTTACTTCAAGACAATGTAGCAATCTTTTATCATTATCATTTTGTACGTGGATGATACATTGCTTTTCAACAACAACACCGATCTAATAAAAGAAGGCAAGACAATGCTATCTTCTAAATTCGACATGACCGATTTGGGCAAAGCTCATTTTTGCCTTGGTATTCGAATCCATAGAGATAGAAATCGAAAGTTGATCTACATTACTCAGCAGAGGTACATCTACAATATGTTAGTCATATATAATCTGATTAATTGTAAGTTAGCTCTCTCACCAATTGATCCAGGTCTCAAATTGTCAAAGGACCAGTGTCCTCAAACAATTCAAGAGAAAGAGCAGATGCATGAGTATCCTTACCATTCTATTATGAGATCTCTTATGTACACAATGATCTGTACTAGGTCAGACATAGCTTTTGCAGTCAGCTCTCTCAGTCAGTATATAACCAACCCTAGTGTAACACATGGGAAGGCTCTTATCAGAGTCATGAGATATCTTCGAGCTACTATGGACTTTGCATTTGTTATGGAGAAGTCGACAGCGACAAACTAAATTTACTCATTGGTTTTACAGATGCAAGTTGGGTAGGAGATGTAGACACTCGTAAATCCACTTTCGGATTTACATTCTTCCTCAACAATGGTCCAATTTCCTGGAACGGTCGCAAGCAATCTTTGATAGCTCTATCTTCCACTGAATCAGAGTATATCGCAATCTCACAAGCTACAAAGGAAGCGGTTTGGTTGAGAAACTTGCTTTCAGATATAAGTCTGAATCAATCTGCTTCGACATTATTATTTTGTAATAATCAAAGTGCCATTGCCTTGTCAGCCAACCTTGGATTTCATTCTAGGAGTAAGCACATTGAACTGAAGTATCACTATGTCAGAAGCAAAGTTCCCAATGAAGAGGTCAGATTGCAGTACTGTCAAACACAAGATATGACAACAGATATTTTTACAAAAGCATTAAGCTTGGATGCACACATAAAGTTTTTTGCAGAACTAAGTTTAAAGGTCAAGACATTCATGGATTCAAATTAAGGGGGAGTGTTGGATTATTCTCTTTCCTACTAATCGGCTAATCAGTTTTTAATCTTCATGCAACTGTTTATCCAATTATGTGGATTTTTTCGTGTCTTTATAAGGTCTATAGAATTACAAGTGTTTTTACACAGTCTGCAAAAATACAGAGTTTGATAGCAGTGTTGTATTTACTCTCTCTACAAACCCGACAGTGTCACCTGTCAGGGATCTTGTGTAAAAATGTAGTGTCGGCCTTTTCGCATTTTTCGCATGTTAGGAATTACGTGCAAAAATGCAGTGTCGTCTTTTTCACATTTTTTGCTTGTCAAAAATTACGTGCAAAAATGCAATGTCGCATTTTTTGCCTGTCAGAATTTACGAGTTAATGCAGTGTCACATTTTTCGCCTGTGACAATTTATGTTCATTTCTGCAGAGTGACAGTTTACGTTTATTTATGCAGACAGACTGTTTATGGCCAATTGTTACTACTTATCAGCAATCAATTATTGAGAAGGAACTGGATGAATGTCAGCGGACTCCAACCAACTGGCAATCACATTTGATGATCTAATTACTTAGTATAAAAAAAGTTGTTCATACATCTCATTATCAAGTGAGATCAACATTGTAAATTGTGAAGGAGTTGAGTGTTATTACACGACACTTCCTGCGCTCTCACCAAGCAGATCATTCACAATTAGAAAGTATTGTTGTTAGCTCTCTATCAAGCTTTCAAGCTTGAACTCTCTTGAGCATTCTAGCTCAATCTTTTAGAGATTTATTTTAGAGTTGCTATTGCGCTACTGATTATCAACAGTGTTGCTTATTTCAGACTTATTTTCAATTACTCATAGACAACTTTAAAGTGCGCGGTTTCTATCTGCTATTGTCTTGCACTCATTAGCATCTGATATTGTTTTTATGAATCAATATTATTTTCTTATTGCTTTCAGTTTGTGTCAGAATGCATGTATTGCTTTTGTAACTGATAGAAATTGTCTGAGAATTCAATACTCTATGTTATGCTACGTAATCACTTAGTATCTAGCGAAAGTTAGTTGCTAAAGATTGGACGTGATTTCCATCACTACTGCTTTGTCAAATTTTGAAAGGCGTAGTCATGTATTGGAAGTAGGAAGTTTTCGCATTCCATTACTCACCTATTTCCGACATCGATGACGTTAAGAGAGAGATACCATGCTGCGCTACATTGGAAATCGACTATTTGACACTGAAATTTGATACCACAAATTGAAGAATATGATATAGTGAAAAGTATCAAATGATATCGATTTGATATTGTGAAAGATATCAAGTATTAGAGCCTTGGTATAATAGATCGCTCTGATATCATGAAGGTATGCTCTGATATTATATATTAGAGCTCTAATACCATGTTGGAAAGAGGTGATCATGCAATAACGACAAGTCAAAACTTGTGAACGACTTATTGAGCGCAGCGGAATGAGCCTGCTTTCCTAATGCATGACTAGCTTATCAATTTTGAACAAAACATAATGACAAGAGTCACGTTCAATCTTTTAGCAACTAATTTTGAAATCATCAGAGCTAAAGTGATTACGTAGCCAAAGAATGAGGAATTATCAGACAAAAGCATTATGAGATCACAGAGAGTCTGACATAATACTGAACGCAATAAAGGATAGATTGATTCAGCAAAAATGATGAGCACAAGTCAATTGCGGATAGAAATAGCGTACTCTAAGCTATCTTTGAAATCTTTGTCTGATATGCACTTCTGTTGATAAGTAGTAAGCGCTAATAGCAAAAACTCTAAAAGAACTCTAAAGAACTAAGCTAGAATGTTGAAGAGTGCTCAAGCTTAAAAGCTTGAAAGAGCTGCTAAATTCTACTTCAATACATTGCATGAATGAATGAAATAATAGACGTATGATAAGGTTTTTATACTAAGCAAGAATGGGAGTCCAGTAGGACAACTGATTAGGTCGTAGATCATAATGGCCAGTTGGCCATAGTGAGCTGGCATCCGTCCAATTAGTACTTCTTGGAAATTTATTTGTGAAATCCACCTATGAGCAATTTTCATAGATTTTGCTTGATTCAATATGGGAGTAACTCTAAATTTGATAGGATATTTTGATTTTAAGTTGCTGGACTTTTTCAAGAGTTTGTTTCAATCTTAGGTGTTGGCAAAAGTTCATCATATTGTGTTTAGATCTATTGTGATCAAGAAATCAACATTCTATTTGCTAGAATTTGGTAGAAAGAGAAAAATGAGAGGCTAGATTGTTTCCATATCTTTGTGATTTCTTCTTGAGTTTCATTTGTTGATTTTCAAGGGAGTGCTAAGTGAATTGGAGCAGGTTCATAGAGAAGATCAGATCATTGCAACTTGGCAACCTGAAGTGGCTTCATGTTGAAAGGCAATGATAGGCTTACCTCAACAAATAATTCTACTTGCAAGGTGAGGATGGAATCTTTGTTTGAGATGAATGATTTGATGGATATTGTTGTAGGTGTGGAGGAGAGACCTTTGGCACCTCAAGAACAATTGAGGTATGACAAGAGGGCAAAGAAAGCTCTACATGTGATCAAGATGAATATGACAAAACGAACTTTTCAAGGAAGTTGGTAAGTGCACAACATCAAGCTTGTTGGCTAGTCTTGGAAATATTGATCCGTGGTGGATTGATAGTGGAGCTACATCACATATGACATATCATGAGGAGTATTATTCATCATTGATGGCATTTGAAGGTGACAAGAAGGTGATCTACATTACCAATGAGTCTCTCCTCCACATCTACAACAATTTCCATCGAATCATTCATCCCAAGCAAATATTCCATCCTCACCTTCCAAGTAGAATAATTTGATTGAGGTAAGCCTATCATTGCCTTCCAACATGAAGCCACTTGAGATTACCATGTTGCAATGATCTGATCCTCTCTTTGAACCTACTCCAATTCATTAAGCACTCCCTTGAAAATCAACAAATGAAACTCAAGAAGAAATCACAAAGATATGGAAACAATCTAGCCTCTCCTTTTTCTCTTTCTAGCAAATCCTAGCACATAGAAATTTGATTTCTTGATTACAATATGATGAACTTTTGCCAACACCTAAGATTGAAACACACTCTTGAAAAGTCCAACAACCTAAAAATCAAGAGATCCTATCAAATTTAGGGTTTCACCAAGATGCAAAATATTGAATAAAGAGAAATCTACATGCCAAGGCTAGAATATATCATCTAATAGAATGTACCATCCAGAATCATGAGCAATTTTTGTTTCCACATTGTAGTAAGTGGTTTCAAAAATTGTCTATCTACAAGTATTTTGAACTAAAATGACTTTAAGATCACAAAGATCCAAACTCTATACTTGAAACTACAAGATTTGAGTTATAAACACCTCCGAATCCACATAGAATTCATGGTGCTCTCAAATCCACCTCTAGATTTGACAAATCCACCAACTTTGGCATGTAACCTTCTCTAATACCATGTGAAAAAATACAGATCCAAAACACATTAGTGGATCAACAATATCTTGGGCCAATGTGATTGCACATCTAGAAATAGCTAGAAGATAGAAATCACTACTTTATGCATGCTAGAATGTGAAATTTCAAAGTGAAGGACCCATTTCGATCTACAAATGATCAATAAGAGTGATTGGTAGCTTGGGACCTTGATCTATATCAAGACTAGCATTCAAATCTAGCTTCTACTTGACAATTTCTACTAATCCAGGCAAGAACAATCAAATATGATGATCCAAAGGCTTCACACGTGTGAAGTACAACAGGTGTACGGCCTGATAACAACAAATAAATTTACTAAGCAAATACAAAGCATTCATCCACAGAATTAGCTTAAGAGAGTGAAAACAACAAGATAGCTCCCAAATCAATGTTTATCATCATTAGCCTTCAAATGGATCTCACATGGATGATATACAAAATCTTTATAATATCTCTCTAAGCCATATCCAGCACATGTGAGACAAATAATAGTGCTTATCCATATCCACTTTGGCTAATATTCCACTAATTTGCCACATCATCATTGGTGGCTAGTGTTGACCTTCTAGATTCCTACAATCTGGGAGATAACTCCTACAATTTAGGAGATTTGACATTTGACTCAAATGAAATCTATATACAATGGATCTGAACTTTATGCTTGACATTTCACACGTGGGAGACCACTCCTACCCATGTGATATAGCGTTTTCTACCACTAGAATGGTGCCAAGTGGCATAATACTACTAAACTAGTTTTTGGCCAATTTAACCACTAGTTTCCAAATTAAATGAGATGTACAACCCATATGATCTATCTAAATGACTCAGGCATAAATTTCACATGTGGGAACATGCTCCACACATGTCTAATGATGATAGATACAAGTCATTATGTTATTTACAAGATTTGATTTTGCCAATTCTAACATAGAACTTAGAAATGCACATAGATTTGATCATAAACACTTAGAAATGAATTAGTATTGTCCCTATCTGTACAAAAGCAGTAAAGTACACTACTTCATATGCGTGGATCCAAGATTTAAGAAACCAACATTCTACACATAGAAAACCAAGATATCAAGAGAGAAACACATGAGATGGACATAGAATCACAAGAGATGAATTCTCCACAAAGAAGAAACTATGATGATTATTTTTCCACGTAGGTACAACTATTTATAGCTTTCAAAATGTCTTTTTTCCACTTTCCCCAAACTTGACATAATTTGGAAACTTCTAGATACTTCATCAAGACCTAGAAATTCTAGTTGAATGCAATGTACCAAAATTAGCCAATTGGAATGGGTCCAAATCCGACCTCATCCACTTATCTACTTGCCAAAAATAGTAAATCCACTATTTAGGCCCTTATTGACAAATATGAAACTATCTCTAAGTTTGCTTTCAAGTTGGCCTCCAAAAATGCCAATAAATCAACAAAACTAGTTGACAATTTTTCACACTTGGGTTATTGGCAATGTGAATATACAATTTATGAAGAGCAATCATTTTGTGTTTTTGATTCGAAGCACTTGATGATGTGTTGTGGTAATTGCATCAATCAATTACATCATTGTCAACTTTACGGTGTTTTGTGGCTTCTTTAATGTCATTAATAAAATGTGTCATTGCATTAAGTTGTCATGCGGTTACTTCTTCACGTTCTGAATGACAAGAGTATATGGTGCTCTTTTTAAAGATTTTATTGATTTGTAAATTGGTGCATTCATGTGCCGTTCAGATGGAGTGATTGTATTGTGTTTTTTTGGTGCATTCATGGTCAAAGAAGGATTAAAATGAAAATTTAGTTTTACCACTATGTGTTTTTGGTTATCAACACTCTCTTCTTATGGATTTGTTTCTGGCACATTGTTACTTGCTTATCTAATGGCAGCTGTGGTGAAACTATTTGGTTTTATTCAAATATCTGAGATAAATGTTGAAGTAATTCAGACTTTTTGGTGAAAATCAGATTGGAGCATTTGGCAAGCTTCCAACCTAACATGGTAGTGGAAGAAGTAGAAAGAGAGTTTGTTGCTAATATCGGTGTAGGTGAGGATGGATTTTTATGTAGAACCATTGGCAGATTCGTATGGTCATTAGGGAAGAAGTTTACTATAACGCTTTGGAGTTACTTTATGAATTTCCAGAGCTGGAAGTTCCTACGATTGTTATGTCTAATTTTTTTTCTGCTTGAATCTCAAACTACAGATTAGAGCTACAGGTTAAGCATGTGTAAATCTTTAACACTAGGCACTTTTTGGCGATGGATTAATCAAGTAGTTTTTGGGAGGCAGACTGAACATAAAATCATTTGCATTACTACAGAAACCTTTAGAAGGTATTCAGATACCTTGGAATAAAATTTCGTTTGACCAATTTTTCAAAAGCTTACAAAGTAAGCATAAACATATTGAGTGGGGCATGCACATTACGAAACTCTATGATAGTTTTGGTGTTTTAACAAATGTTGTGTCGAATCAATTAAAGCAAAGTGATGTACGTGGAGCTGCAACAAGCAATTTGATGTCCTTACTAGGGTTGCCAGGTGGGGAGGATGAAGTTTAATCGAGCCCTAGTAGTTTATGAATTTTAGAGGTTGTTACCATGGGAGATACTTTGGTCGAAGACCACATTTTTGAGGAAGTGGCCCAAATGACGACTACCCATTCATTGAGTTTGTTGTTTCCTTAACAAGGGAAGAGGAAGGGACTGTTAAAGCAGGGACGAATATGGGTTTTGTTGGAGACGATGTTGTTCGGAGTCTTTTATAGACTAATAAGAAGTTCTCGCCGAGTTTATCTTATGGGATGAATTTACCAATTTTTGGAAGAACAATATAAGTATTGGCATCAAATGTATTTGCAACAGACTAAATATACAACACAAACCAACAAGGATCAGAGTGAATATGAAAACAAATTGTTAAAGACACAGTTGATTAGCGTCATAATTGGGGGACCAGTACGAATTATCCCACATCTCTCTTACATTGGAGAGTGTAACCAGGTCAAGCGTCAGGCTATCTTCGATGGATGATGACAACACGGCTACTGCCTTGTCGTTCTTCTCTCTCCATTCGTGTAGCTCCTTGCCTATAGTTGCATTGGAGAGTGTAGCCAGGTCAAGCATCAGGCTATCTTCGATGGATGATGACAACACGACTACTACCTTGTCATTCGTCTCTCTCCATTCGTGTAGCTCCTTGCATGTAGTTGTAGGCATCTCTTCGGTGCCGTCTACCCAGAAAAATAATACTTCTCCCTTTAGTATAAGAGAGGTCTTAATTATCCATGCTAGGAAGTTAGACCGAATCAAGGATTATGCAGATCTTTGATTGTATACTGCTTATTGAAGCAATTGTTGTAGATTGTGTTCTTCAGCTGTTCTTTCTGGTTTTTTGTTATGAATGCTCGTCTCTTGGATTTGATAGCTTTACGACTATCTCAGACTATGTCAGGCTCTGATACCACTGTTGAGAATCAGACTCTGATTACTACTAATGAGAATCGAGCTTTGATACCACTAAAGTGACTTGAATGTGAAGCAAAACAATCGCGAATAGATTTGGATGGAATTCGGATATGATTTCTGGTCACTGCCTGCTATATCATTCCTACAGTCCTCCAAAATGTAGATAGAGACTGCTAACCTACATTTAAGTTAATTCAACATTCAACAAGATTGAGCCTATGTGTGGAATAGATAAAGCAGATCGAATGAAATACACGAACAATAAGCAGACAATAATTCAATCAAGATCAGACAAAATTTAGAATGATATGTGCATAACAACTACAACATCATCTATTGATCCTCTTTGTTTAAGCACTGTGTGACAGACCCACACAACGCATTGGCATGAGAGAAAGTAGTGTTCTCCCATGAACAGTGTCTCGCTTACTAGCGAACTTCTTGGATCTCTGTGGATCATACTTACAAAATTTTCTCACTCACTGGCGGACTTCTGTTCTGTATTTTGTCTATCTGTTTCTGTGTATTCTCTTTTCATTAGTGCATCTAACCCAACGGGGTTGGCTCAACTGGTTAGCTTGGCATCCAAAGTTTCTTTGGTCCCAGGTTCGAGCCTCCCCTTGGAAACCAAGAAGCATTAGTGCATCTAACAACTGCATATGCTCAGAGTAACATTTCTGATTAGATAGATTAAACAATCTAAGACTAATCATAGATTACAAGACTGGTGGATTAGGCACATCCTAACGCTCTCTTGTTGATGTCATCATATCATATTAGAGATTTGTACTTCATGGTACTTGTTTGATCTTCATGGTCCCTTGGAGTGCGAAGTGTCTTTGATCTTTGACCTTTGGGTGTCGCGAACATTTTTCTTTTGTGTCATTTGACCTTCTCCTATTGTTCGTGTTGTTCGTGAACATTTCGTCTTTGAGGTCTTCGTTTTCGAGATATTCGTCAGGTTGAGAGTCGAGAGCTAGCATAGCTTTGGTAATAGAAACACTTTGTTTCTTCATACAAGGACTGGCGTAAATAGCATTCAATGCTTGAAAGATATTTTTGAAGACACTTGTAAATACATACTAGCTGAATCAATATATGTGTGAGTTTTATGTAAGTTAGTCAAAGTGTTGTCTTAACAGAATTAGAGTTCTTCTATAGCCAGCGTTATCATGCTCAACAAGCTGAAGTTATTACTTCAAGCCATTGTACTCACTGTTGATATTAACCAGAGTGCAATTTTTGTCTCACTACTGTAATGTTCATTTGCGCAATTCTGTATGAATTATTATTCTTGAATATTTTTGCTGCTAACTGTTGCATTTCCGTTCCCACACGCCTACGCACAAAGCTTCGAGCTTTCGCTACTAGTCATCCCCACATTTTTACGACAGATTACACTGAGACTTTCAGTCCAGTAGTCAAGCATTCTTCTATTCGACTTTTATTATCGGTTGTTGCTGCAGCATATTTGGAAATACATCAAATGGATTTACTGTAGCATATCTCAATGAAGTTATTGAAGAAGACATTTACATGGTGCAACCTGAAGGTTATATTATCGAGGGTAAACACAATCATGTGTGTAAACTCCATAATGCACTTTATGGCTTGAAGAAATCTGCTCGAGCATGGTTTCAAAGGATCAATACTTTTCTTATTGATCACGACTACACACCTAGCTCTTCAGATTCAAATGTCTACTTCTGGGCAGTGCAGCAATCTTTTATATTATTACTTTGTACATGGATGATACATTGCTTTTCAGCAACAGTACCGATCTGATAAAAGAAGGCAAGACAATGCTATCTTCTGAATTTGACATGACCGATTTGGGCAAAGCTCATTTCTGCCTTGGTATTCAAATCCATAGAGACAAAAATCGAAAGTTGATCTACATTATTTAACAGAGGTACATCTACAATATGTTAGTCAGATATAATCTGATTAATTGCAAGTTAGCTCTTTCACCAATTGATCCAGGTCTCAAATTGTCAAAGGACCAGTGTCCTCAAACAATTCAAGGATGCGTGAGTATCCTTACCATTCTATTATGGGATCTCTTATGTACACAATAATCTGTACCAGGCCAAACATAGCTTTTGCAGTCAGCTCTCTCAGTCAGTATATGACCAACCCTAGTGTAACACGTGGGAAGGCTCTTATCAGAGCCATGAGATATCTTCGAGCTACTATGGACTTTTGCATTTGTTATGGAGTAGTCGACAATGACAAACTCAATTTACTCATTGGTTTTATAGATGCAAGTTGGGCAGGAGATGTAGACACTCGTAAATCCACTTCCAGATTTATATGCTTCCTCAACAATGGTCCAATTTCCTAGAACAGTCGCAAGCAAGCTTCAATAGCTCTATCTTCTACTAAATCAGAGTATATCGCAGTCTCACAAGCTACAAAGGAAGCGATTTGATTGAGAAACTTACTTTTAGATATCACATTAAGCTTGGATGCACACAAAAGATTCTGTGCAGAACTAAGTTTAAAGGTCAAGGCATTCATGGATTCAGATTAAGAGGGAGTGTTAGATTATTCTCTTTCCTACTAATCGACTAATCGGTTTTTAATCTTCATCCAATTGTTTATCCAATTCTGCTGATTTTCCCATGTCTTTATATAGTTAGCAGAATTACAAGTGTTTTTACACAGTCTGCAGAAATACACGGAGTTTGACAATAGTATCATATTTTCTCTCTCTACAATCTCAACAGTGTCACCTGAGATTACGAGTAAAATTACAGTGTCGTCTTTGTCATCTTTTTGCGACACTATTGTCTGTCAGAAATTGTGTGTAAAAATGCAGTGTCGTCTTTTTTCTTTTTTTGCTTGTTAGGAATTACGTGCAAAAATGCAGTGTTGTCTTTTTCACATTTTTCGCTTATTAGAAATCATGAGTAAAAATGCAGTGTCACATTTTTCACCTGTGGCAGTTTACGTTCATTTATGCAAAATGACAATTTACGTTCATTTATGCAGACAGACTGTTTACGGCCAATTGTCACCGCTTATCAGCAAATAACTTTTGAGAAGAACTGGATGAATGCCAGCGGACACCAGCCAACTGGCAATCACATTTGACGTCCTAATTACTTAGCATAAATCAGCTGTTCATACATCTCATTATCAGAGTAGAAAGATCAACATTGTGAAATGTGAAGGACTTGAGTCTTATTACACGACGCTTCCTACGCTCTCATCAAGCAGATCGTTCACAATCAGAAAGTATTGTTGTTAGCTCTCTATCAAGCTTTCAAGCTTGAACTCTCTTGAGCATTCTTTTTTAGTCTTTTAGAGATTTATTTTGGATATGCTATTGCACTACTGCTTATCAGCAGAGTTGCTTATTTCAGACTTATTCTCAGTTACTCAGAGATAGCTTTAGAGTGCACGGTCTCTATCTGCTAGTGTCTTGCACTCATTAGCATCTAATTTTGTTTTTCTGAATGAATACTATTTTCTTATTGCATTCAGTTTGTGTCAAAATGCATGCATCTTTGTATTGCTTTCGTAACTGATAGAAATTGTCTGAGAACAATACTTAATGTTTGGCTACGTAATCACTTAGTATCTAGTGAAAGTTAGTTGCTAAAGATTGGACGTGATTTCCATCACTACTGCTTTGTTCAATTTTTGATAGTCATGCATTGGAAGTAGGAAGTTTCCGCATTCTATTACTCACCTATTTCGACACAAAGGAGTATCACAAGGAGAGTGAATTCTCTACGTACCTTCCTCTGAATAAGGATTCCATTTAAGGATGTCAAGCATGTCTTTGGAGCTCTTGGAAACCAACAATAAAGAATTCTTCATGAGGATCTACCCTAGTTTGGGCGATGATCCTGGACAGCTCTTCATGTGGGTGATTTGGTAACGAGTTTGGAGTGGATGATTTCAGCTCAGTGTAGTGGGTGTCCAAATCAGATCATCCTTTAGTTTATTAACTAACAAACAGCTCCTATCAAGCTGGTGTCGTACATACATGGATTATTCTATCCTCATTGTGTAAGTGGTGATGGAAGTCTCAAGAATGACAATGATATCCAGCTATACCTCCCCTAGATAATATGCAAAGATCCCCTAGCAAAGGTAATTTAGGATCTGTTGGAAAAGTCATGGGCTTGCGACTAATCTTCCCTAGATCACTTTATGTTTCACCCTTAAAAAGTTAAGACCTTACTAGGAGGGGTTTCATAGGGGGGCCTCTAAGTAACAAGGGCATGACCTCTAGACTTATGAACATTTGGTTTTTGTGGTCCCAAATCCAAGGTCCTTAAACTTTACGGGCATAAGTTTGGATCATGTCTTTGTGTATAAGGGTATGTCTTCAATTTTGTATGATCATGGCCTTTGAATCATAAGGATTGTGCCCACAACTACAAAACTCTATAATTATCCATGCAAACTATTCTCATGACCTGTAACACTTAGTCAATTTTTCAAAATTTTGTTCGCATGGATTATTTACTCAAAAATTGTTTTTGAGAACAACTCTAGCAACCTCGTTGACACATATGGTCAACAACGTTGAAGGTTTTATGTCATGTGCCAATATTAGCATTAAAACATCTAATCCATTCTAGAATATCAAATTAGCATGGAAAACAAAAAAAATCAAGAAACTAGATAGATGTAACAAACCTTCAGCAAATTAGGCAAAACAAGAAATAGTTATTCATCAATAATGACCATTCAAAACATAAGGCCTGAATTTCATGCGATTTTAGGCACATGAACCAGAAACACCATCAAGAAAGCTCTCCAATAAAAGCTCCAAGAACACATAATGACTTCAGCTATTTATAGTGGTCCTTTGTGCCTCTTGTATAAGTAATTTGGGATCTTATTTGGCTAATATGGGCCTTACAACAATTTATTACAATCCCGCTATTCACAAATATAGTGCAGTTGTTCAAGCCACTTTATTAACAGTCCTATTGACTAATTCTATTCTAATTTAGCTTCATGGCTATATTAAGCATTGCAATTGTTAAGCGCATGGGCTAATTAAATGCAGCACATGACACTCCCCCTACTTAAGCATTTTTGCCCTAAAAAATGAAGATCATGTAGTTCTTTGTCGAGTGTCATGCATGATGAGTCCTTTGGTAGTTGCCTTCCACACTAAAATACTGCCTCATGTTCTCTGATTGTTCAGATAATTGATTTTTGATTATAACAAACATGTGAATCTGAATTTTTTCTTATGACGTCCACTTGAAGAAACATAGATCCACAAGTGATATAGCTCTTGGAAGATGACCAATGAAGGGAAGGTTGATAGACAATATTGCAACATAAAAATATACTCATTTGTCCACTCCGATCTAGAATTGGTTGGGTTGGTTTGTCCACCATCTGTTTCCCTGTTGTTCTATGGATTTATGCATCCTAGTCTTTGATCCTCGGATTAGGTCTTTAGTGAGTCCACTATAAAGACCTCCACAAAAGCTTCTATTTTAGCTCAGATATTTGTTGAGCATCTATTTAGGCTTCACGAATTACTAAGTGATATCATGAGCGATAGTGATCCAAAGCTCACAAGTCATTTTTGGTGAAAATTAATGTCTAACCACCTGACCCAACCAGGCTTTAAAATTTTCCATTGTAACAGTGGGAAAACATATAACAATTACTCATAAATGTACCATTACAATAAAACATTATGCACTAACCATCGCACTACACCATTCAATACATGTACAAGAAAAAGAATACTATCTTCCAATTTGTAAGAACATTTTAGTACAACAACATTAAATCCACTCTAAAATTTTCTGCCAAAATAGGTCTTACACAAGGCAAACACTTCTTGTTGTCAAAAGTAAAATGTCAAGTAAAAATAATGGAAGACTAAAACAGCTCTCACTCACCCTTTACCAGTTGCTAAGCCCAATCTGATACTCAACAACCAACAACCACAACCGGCTAAAGTAGTCGTATTTAAACACAAATTCCTAACTAACCATAACTGGATTGCGTCACCCGGCAACATACCGTAACCATTTCACTTACGATCATCTACAATCATTTCGACTTATGAAAATGACTTTACAACTTAAAACATAATTATCTATAAAAATGACCTGACATCATATTACAACGATGCAATTATTTACATGATTAAAAATACATAAAGGCCTTCATTAAACATTCTGGCCTAACATATATTCTGAGGCAAAATAAAACAAATTCCATCGCGTTTATTTTCTACTTCTTTTGAACTTCTTCATGTGCCGTACTTCTGTCCTAATCGCTGTCATTTTCATCCGAAGTAGCAACTGATCTCCAGGTACTAATAGAATGTGCCACCCCCTGCTCATCAATGATAAATGGTTGAAGGGTCGAAGATGCACAAAACTTGAAGGATCCACTGATTTTGGCAGCTCTAATAATGTTGTAGACACGACACCATTTGGTGATGATGTCTCACCTAGAATCTGCCCAATCTTCAATGGCCTTAACTTTCGTATAGGCTATAATAGCAAGCTTCCCCCCTCATTGACAATGCTAGCTACCAATGTTGGGCTTCTTGTTGTCAACATCACTTTTTTAAGACATCTAGATGTCAACAATGTATGACTTCCTTTCACATACAGATCATGCACCTGCTTCATTGCAATTGCTACAAAATGTCGAAACTCTATTGCATTGTAGCTTTTATAATTTTTTTGTAGCATAATCTGTATGTCGCATATCAATTAATGCCACAGTTTCTTCAACTCTATTCCCATAATTTTTGTCCCAATCACAATATAGCTTCTACAAAATAGGATAGGTTAAATCAATGTTGTCATCAATACTAGAAAACCAAGAAAAAAAATTCTTTGAAACTCCCAAAAACCAAGGCTTAAATTTAGCCTGCTGATGGATAGTCTGAAAATGGACATTATTATGCCAATCACAATAATTTTCCATATTATATACATATTGAAGTGTGAATAATATAGTATTCCCCACCATAATCTCAACCCCATCAAATGCTTGAAAAGAAATTTCTCCTATAGAATGGCCCGTGCCAACACACCCTGTGATTTAATGTCCAAATATTGCCGAAAGATGTAACGATCAGAAAGTAACCACGGCTCTAGCCATTCCTCAATAGACATATCCCTCAACCTTGTGAAAAATACAGGTTCAAAACACACATTAATGGATCAACAAGATCTTGACCAAATTTGGATGCACATCTAGTTTTAACTACAAGATAGAAATCATTAATTTTAGCATGCTAGAATTGCATAAATCACTAAGATATGATCATAAGCATAAAATTACAGTAAGGTATTGTCCCTGTCCATATGAAAACAACAGCCTACTATCCTTCACACATGTGGAAGGAAGATCAATTACAAAATTGACATTCTACACACTAGAAATCAAGATATCTTGAGAAATACACATGAGATGGACATAGAATCAAAAGAGATGAATTCTCCACATAAAAAGTGAATACAAGGATATGTGTTCCATGCAGGTATTGCTATTTATAACTGCTAAAATTTCATTTGGCCAATTGCCCTAAACCTATCCTAAATGACAACTTCTTGGTACTTCATCAAAAACCTAATCTAGCTAATTAGAATGGGTCCAAATCCGACTGCATCCACTTATCTACTTGCCAAAAATAGTACAAACACTATTTAGGCCTTTATTGACAAATATAAACCTATCTCTAAGTTGAGATTTCATCTTGGCCTCAAAATTGCCAAATAAACAATCAAACTAGTTGATAATTTTCCACACTCCCTCTTCAACTAGTTTTAGCATAGATTTAGATAGAACTCCAAGTGAGGTTCTATGCTTTATAAACAAGTACTTTTCCAATGCTTTGGTGACGATATCAACCACACACTCCCTTGATGAGACATGTTGAAGCTCCACCTCCTTTGCAGTTATGGACTTGGCTCATTACATTTGCCGCGTCCATTCTTTTATTGTTATTATGCATAAGCAGGCCTAAGGGCCCTTTTTATTCATATACTGGCCTTGGGCCCTATTTGGTTATATTTTTAGGACTTGGTCACATTGATTTGGAGTGGGGGTCCTCCTATTGGGAGGGCGCACTATTTTTCCTCCGAATTCTTTTCCCTCCCTTTTTTTGAATCCTCCATTTGATTCAGGGAGAGGGTATAAGTAGGGCAACATTGTATTCCTTTATTCAATTTATGATAATTGCTCCTCTTTAGCCTCCTTAAGCATTCTCTTCTTGCTTTCTAGCTTAAGTCATGCTTTCTAGCATAGCTAGTGAATCCTAGCTTGTAACTTGGTATCAGAGCACTTTCCTGCAGATTGGTGGAGGCTGTCCAGCTATAAGAGTCCAAATCATCTCGTCCATGATTGCCGACAGTCTCTTGGTCCTCCTACCGCTGTTTTTTTACCATGAGGCTCTTACTCCTAATGATTCTGATGTCTATATCCAGATTCTTGATACTCCTGACCCACATTCTGTTGATGAGTCGGCTGACCCGCTTCCTGATGATCCTGCTTCTGTCGCTTGCCATGCGCAACTTGCTTATGCTACTTGGGCTGGGCGTCCTGGTCCTCGTTCTATTCGGTTACGTGTTCGCATTTTGGGATGAGAGTATATTGCTTTGGTGGATACATGCAATACACACTCATTTATCAGTAATTGCATTTCCACCAGGATTTGTGCTACACCTATTTCTGCTACACAGTCTCTCAGTGTCGAGGTTGCTAGCTCACATACTTTTATCAGCTCTCAGATGTTTCAGGGCTTGGACTATAGCATTGGTGACTTCTCTAGATAGGCAGATTTCTATATTATTCCTCTGGAGCGCTATGACATTATTCTTGGTGCAGATTGATTTTCATCCCTTGGTACCGTTGTTATGGATCTTTCTCAGTAGACATTGTCTTTTACACATGTTGGTCATCATGATTTACTTTCTGGTATTGATTCCCAGAGTGACTATTAGTTGGTTATTGGTATGCTCCACTTTTGCCAGGGGTGCCTCTTCCTCCTGATGATACACCAGTTACCATTGCTAATTTTTTATCCAGTGCTCGTGAGCTTATTGCTAGGGCTACTACTCACTTACAGCATGTTCAGCAGCGCTATCAGACTTCTGTTGATCATCATTGCCGTCATGCTGAGAGTCAGGTTGGTGATATGGTTTACCTTTGGTTACGCTTTGCATGTCATCACTTTGGTCAGGGTCACGTTTTCACTGAGAAGCTTGCACCACGCTATTATGGGCCTTACTGTATCTTGGATCGCCTCAGCTCTTTTACATACCGGTTACAGTTGCCTGATTCTACACGAGCTTGTGATATCTTTCATGTTAGCCTGTTATGAGCTGCCATTGAAGATGATGCTCCTCGTGATCTCACATTTCCAACAAAGCCAGAGTTGTTCCCTTTTTGGCTAGCTGCCATCCATTAGGTTCGCCTTCAGTACAGTCGACGTCACAGGCAGATTCAGTTTTTAGTATAATGGGATGGTCGTCCTCTTGAGGAGGCCACTTGGGAGCCTATTGATGTGTTTTATCATACACCATTATTGGCAGATCAGGCTCGAGTTCTCATGGCTTTAGTTCTCTCCTCTACTACAGATGTCATTGTAGATGCTCCCTCTGCTTCATGATTCGGCTAGCTATGACTATTATTTATTGTCATATTTGCTTAGTATTTGCTTTACACAATTATGATGCTTTTGGGGTATATGTTGTGACGACTTATGTTCTCTCCATCAGTATTTCCATTAGTTCGTGATTTTTCAGTATTTAGAATGCTTACGTTATTGTTTTAGATAGTCATTATGCTTGCTAGCCGGTGGAGGGCTTTGTTTTTCTGCAGGGGAGAGTTATGGACTTGGCTCATTTCATTCGCCACGTCCATTCTTTTATTAATATTATGCATAAGCAGGCCTAAGGGCCCTTTTTATTCATATACTGGCCTTGGGCCCTATTTGGTTATATTTTTAGGACTTGGTCACATTGATTTGGAGTGGGGGTCCTCCTATTGGGAGGGCGCACTATTTTCCCTCCAAATCCTTTTCTCTCCCTTTTTTGAATCCTCCATTTGATTCAGGGAGAGGGTATAAGTAGGGCAGCATTGTATTCCTTTATTCAGTTTATGATGATTGTTCCTCTTTAGCCTCCTTAAGCATTCGATTCCTGCTTTCTAGTTTAAGTCCTGCTTTCTAGCATAGCTAGTGAATCTTAGCTTGTAACTTTGGCCATCACTTGTTCTCCCACAAAATGATAAGCCACTTCAATATGCTTGCCCCTTGCATGAAAAATAGGATTGCTTGCCAATCTTTGGGCTGAAAGGTTATCACAAAAGATGATTGGACTCTCTGAAAAATCCAGCAATTGAAAATCCATTACCATCCTTTTGATCCATAGTATCTCCTTTGTGTAAGATGTAAGAGCTTTGTACTTGGCCTCACTAGTTGACAATGAGATTTTAGCTTGTTTCTTTGACATCCATGAGATAGCTCCATCACCTATGAAAATAGCATGTGCACTTATGGATTTTCTATCCATTTGATCTCCAGCAAAGTCCAAATATGAAAATCCGTATAAGTTAGGTGATGATCCTCCATAAACAATGCCAAAATCTCTAGAACTCAAGATGTATCTCAATATTCTCTTGCCTAGCTTCCAGTGCTCCACACTAGGGTCATGCATAAATTGACTTAGTCTACCAGCACAATAGCTAAGATCATGTATTGTGATGGTTAGATATATGAGTGAACCAACTAGCTTCCTATAGTGAGTAATGTCCTCAAAGGATCTTTCATTACCTCTTATAGTGAGCTTTACATTTGACCCCATTGGTATATCACAAGATTTAGTATATACACTCTGAAATCTTTTTAGAATAGAATCAACATACTTCCCTTGACAAATGAAAGTAGATTGAGAAGTTCTAAATACCTCTATTACCAAGATATAATGCAAAAGACCAAGATCATGCACATCAAACTCTTTTATTAGTGCCATCTTGATATTTTCAATATCTTGATTGTTACCTCCACGCAAAATGATTTCATCCACATATATTAGAAGAATAGTAACATCATTTCCAACAAATATATAGTAAAGTGAATGATCATACTCACTGATCTTGAAATTTTGAGAAAGTAGAAAGATGTTAAGCTTAGCATACCAACTCCTTGGTGCTTGCTTAAGTCATTTGTAGAAAACACACATGATTAGGCGAGTCCATGTGAAATGTAGCCCTCGGGTTGCTCCATAAACACCTCCTCCTCAAGATCACCATCCAAGAATGCATTTGTGATATCCAATTGCCATAGATCCCATCCAAAAAGTGTTGCAAGAGATATGATGACCCGAATGATTACCATCTTTTCCACGGGTGCAAAGGTCTCATCATAGTCAATTCCATACTCTTGAGCATATTCTTTTGCCACCAACCTTGTTTTTGACTTGTTGATTGATCCATCTTGGTTGCCTTCACTTTTACAATCCACTTGCATTCAATAGCCTTCTTGTCCTTTGGAAGTTTCATGAATCTCAATGTGTCATTCTTCATAAGAGCTTGATAGTCAAGATCCATTGCTTGGATCCACTCCGCTTTTTGTCTTGCTTCATCTACACATGTAGGTTCATCAAAAGAGGTTAAGAAAGCATAGTTTGTACCACAAACTTGCTTACCTTTTTCATCATAAGTGAGCCTCAAAGGTTGTTGCCTTTGTCTTGATGTCCTCCTTGGCTTTTGATTTGAAATAGGCTCGGCAACATCAACATCCAAAGTATAATCAACAATGTCATCATCAAGAATGTTAGATCCAACATCCACACCACCACTTGAAGAAGCTTTTGGAAAGTTTCCCTCGTAAAAAATGACATCTCTTCCAATGACCACTTTCTTAGTTGAAGAAATAAGAACTTTGTAAGCCTTGTTCACCTCACTAGAACCAACAAATATACCTTTCCTTGAAGATGGATCCTCCTTTGTCCTATCATCAAGAGTGATGCATCCAAAAGTTTTGAAAAACTTGACACTCAGCCTTCAAAAGAGATTTTTCCATCCAATACCACGCTCAGCCATCTATTGCATAAAAAATTAGCACAAACAAAGCTTGATCCCAAAAGGATTTAGGAAGATTTGCACTTAACCTATTGGCTTTGGCTCCTTCACATAATGTTCTATTCTTCCTCTCGACCACTCCATTTTGTTGTGGTGTCCTTGGGCTTGTGTACTCCCTCTTGGTCCCATTTGCATCACAAAGTGCTCTGAACTTGGTAGAAATGTACTCACCACCATTGTCACTCCTCAAGCACTTGTTGATATTTGATGAGATTTGGACCTCCCTTGCAATCTTAAACTTGTAAAAGACATATAACACCTCATCTTGGCTCTTTAATAGATAGATACACCCAACAAAATCTACTAAAATCATCGATAAAAGTCACGTACATCTTAGCACCTCAATTGTAGTAACTCCATGAATATCCAAATGCACATGTTGAAAAGGCGTACTTGACCTTGATGTACATCTCTTGTAAGGCAACCTATGTGACTGTGATAAAGCACATTGTTCACAAAAGTGATTCAAGCTTGTTAAAGATTCGGGAAGACCAAAAACAACTTGCCTCTTTGTCATCACCTCCAATGACTTGTAGTTGAGATGTCCCAATCTCTTGTGTCGTACCTCTTGCATTGACAATTTCTCCTTTGCCATACATCCAACTTGGTTAGCAACTACACAACCATCAAGTTTGAACAATTTACATTTCCTCTTCTCTTTTATAATCAATTCATCCTCCTTCTTGATCAAACAAGCATCACCATCAAACTCCACTATGAATCCATTTTCAAGCATTTGACTCACACTAAGAAGGTTCTTAGTGATAGATAGAATGAACAAAACATCCTTCAAATTCATATTCCTATTAGTAGAGAAGGAAATAGAAATTGTGCCAATCCCTTTAATTGCACACTCACCATCATTGGCCATGTAGATTACCTTCTTGTCACCTTCAAATGCCATCAACGATGAATAATACTCCTCATGATATGTCATATGTGTTGTAGCTCCACTATCAATCCACCAAGGATCAATATCTCCATGAGTAGCCAACAATCAAGATGACATAACAAAAGCATCATTTGAATTTTGTATATCAACACCATCTTCATCAAGAGTTAGATTGGTTTGCTTCTCACCCTGATCTCTCTTCTTCTTGAAGAAATCACTAGCAAAATGCCCTTCGACTCCACAATAGAAACATTTTAGCTTTGAACTATATTTTTTCTTGTTAACAAAACTAAAAAGATCACCTTTATTGTGTCCTTTGGACCATTTGCTTTTGCCTTTGCCCTTGAACTTGCCTTTGATGAACATTGCTTCCTTCTCTCCAACTTGAAATGTAGAAGATTCACCTCCTCTTCCTTGGAGTCTAAACTCTTCAGCCACCAAGACCTCTTGCAAGTCCTCCATATTTGGCAATTTATTTTAATACAAAAATTTTGCACCAAATTAGCATGATCATCTAGCAAGCCATTAAGAACAACTTGAACAAGCTCCACATCCTTAGTGCTTTCACTAATGCATGCTAGTTCATCACTCAAAGCTTTAACTCTCAAAACAAAAGCATGAGCATCTACATTCTTCTTTTGAAGACTTTGAAAATTTTGTCTCCTTAGGGTTAGGATCATAGATCTAGACTTGGACTCATAAACCTTCTTCAAATATTCCCAAGCCTCAATTGATGTTGTGCACTTACCAACTTCCTTGAGAAGTTCATTAGTCACATTCATCTTGATGACATGTAGAGTTTTCTTTGCTCTCTTGTCATACATTAATTGTTCTTGAGGTTCCAAAGGTCTCTCCTCCACACCTACAACAATATCCATCAAATCATTCATCTTAAGCAAAGATTCCATCCTCACCTTCCAAGTTGAATAATTTGTTGAGGTAAGTCTATCATTGTCTTCCAACATGAAGCCACTTGAGGTTGCCATGTTGCAATGATCTCATCTTCTCTTTGAACCTGTTCCAATGCACTTAGCACCATCTTGAAAATCAACAAATGAAACTCAAGAAGAAATCACAAAGATCTGGAAACAATCTGGTCTCTCTTTTTCTCTCTCTAGCAAATCCTAGCACATAGAATGTTGATTTCTTGATCACAATAGATCTAAAAACAATATGATGAGCTTTTGCCAACACCTATGATTGAAACACACAATACAACAACTTAAAACCAAGAGATCCTATCAAATTTAGAGCTACTCAAAAAATGAAAAATATTGAATCAAGCAAAATCTATATGCAAAAGCTTGATATATCATCTAGAAGAATATAGCATCCAAAATCATGAGCAATTTTTACCTCAACATTCTAGTAAGTGGTTTCAAAAATCAGCCTACTCCAAGTGATTTGACCTGAAATGATGCTAGGATCACAAAGATCCACTTCCTATACTTAAAAATGCAAGATTTGATCTAGAAACAATTCCATATCCACATAGAATTTATGGCGCCCTCAAAGCCACCTCTAGATTCACCAACTTTGGCCTGCAACCTGCTTTGATACCATGTGAAAAATACAGATCCAAACACACTAAATGGATCAACAAAATCTTGACCAGTTTTGGATGCACATCTAGTTTAAACTACAAGATAAAAATCATCAATTTTAGCATGCTAGAATTGCATAAATCACTAAGATCTGATCATAAGCATAACAATACAATACAGCAGCAGTAGCCTGTTTTCACATGTGTGGGAGCAAGATCAATCACAATTGACATTCTACACACTAGAAATCAAGATATCTTGAGAAATACACATGAGATGGACATAGAATCAAAAGACATGAATTCTACACATAAAAGAGAATACAATGATATGTTCTCCATGAAGGTACTGCTATTTATGGCTGCTAAAATTTCATTTGGCCAATTTCCCTAAACTTGCCCTAAATGGTAACTTCTTGGTACTTCATCAAAAACCTAGAAATTCTAGTCTAGATGCAATGTATCAAATCTAGCCAATTGGAATGGGTCCAAATTAGATCTCATCCACCTATCTATTTGCCAGAAATAGTACAAACACTATTTAGGCCTTTATTGGCAAATATAAACTTATCTCTAAGTTGAGATTTCATCTTGGCCTCAAAATTGCCAAAGAAACAATCAAACTAGTTGACAGTTTTTCACAAACCTTGATAAAAAGATGTAGCCAATATTCCAAGCATGCTCATTATTCCTTATAAACAACCAAGGTTGCAAGGTCTTTTATAAATGGATTACCTCCTTGCCCAACATCGACCTTTGATGTTTATAACACTTACTCTTTGGAACTAGAACAGTTTCAACAACATTTACCTGGGTTGCAAGGCTTATTTGTATCCTCTGCTGAACCCGTTTTTGCTAAAGCTACATTGGCAACCTTAACTTGATCTTTTAGACACACCATGATTGTCTTCAAAAATTCACTCTCGCTCTATAATTTTTGACACTCAACCTGCTTATTTCAAAATTGCTACTCAACATCAGCCATCTTTGTGAAAGTTTTCAGATCATTAAGATCCAATCCACTTGAAAGATCTTTGGTTAGAAATAGAAATACACTACCAATCTCATAAATGTAGAAAAATCAGCATCTAAACACAAAATGAGATGCAAACACTATAGAACTTGATCAAACTTGAATGAAATGATAAAGTACTGTTGTTGTCTGTACAAAACCAGCAAGCTACTGTATTTCACACGTATGGATCCAAAAATAACAATTATAGATCATTCCACACATAAAATTGCATGCAATCACAAGTATAGTGCACCAATAGATAGTAGAACCAAGAGAACCATGTATAAGCATGAAATGAGATAGAGAAGAGAGAAGATCACTCTCTCCACGAGTTACATCCTTTTATAATAGGTCCAAACCCTATTTGGCCACTTGGCTTTCCCTCCAAAATGCTAACCCTACTATTTTTGGGTCTAGATTCAAAGTACCCAACATTCAAATTTGAATCTACTCAAACTCGCCTTCTAACTTTCCCACACTCTCAAAAAGTATTTATTCAAATGACATTTAAACTAATGAACTTTGAAAAGTCAATATGTAAGTCTAAAAAAAAAGTTGGCCTCAATATGCCAAATATGAAAATATAGCAAATATGATCAAACTAGTTTAATCTTTCACACTCCCTCTTCAACTAGTTTAGCATGGACTTTGATAATACTCCAAGTGATGTCCTAGGCTTCATGAACAAGTCCTTTCCCAACGCTTTGGTGAAGATATCAGCTACACATTCCCTTGAAGACACATGTTGAAGCTCCACCTCCTTTGCAATGACTTGCTCCCTCACAAAATGATATTGCACCTCAATATGCTTGCTCCAAGCATGAAAGATAGGATTGGTTGCCAATCTTTGGGCTGATTGATTGTCACAAAAGATAAATGGGCTCTCTGAAAAATCCAACAAGTGAAGATCCTTGATCATCCTCTTGATCCATACCATCTCCTGTGTGCAATGTGTAAGAGCTTTGTACTCGGCCTCACTAGATGACAATGAGATAGTGGCTTGTTTCTTCGACATCCATGATATAGCTCCATCACCTATGAAAATACAATGAGAACTAGTGGATTTCCTATCCATTACATCTCCAGCATAGTCTGAATCTAAAAATCCAAAAAGATTAGGTGATGATCTCTCATACAATACACCAAAATCTTGAGTTCCAATGATGTACCTCAAAACTTGCTTTCCTAGCTTCCAATGCTCCTCACTAGGATCTTGCATGAATTGACTCGATCTTCCAACACAATAGCTTAGATCTGGTCTAGTAATGGTTAGATAGATGAGTGAACCAACTAGCTTGCTATAAAGAGTAATGTCCTTGAAGGATCTTTCATTACCCCTTATAGTTAGCTTTACATGAGACTCCATAGGTGTATCACTAGCTTTTGCATCTACCATATGAAATCTTTCTAGAATAGAATTAGCATACTTCTCTTGACAAATGAAAGTAGATTGAGAAGATCTAATGATTCTATTCTCAAAATGCAATACAAATTACCAAGATCATGCACCTCAAACTCCTTCTTAAGAGCATTCTTGATATCCTCCACATCTTGATTGTCTCCACCACTCAAGATGATATCATCCACATAGATTAGCAAGATGGTAGCATCATTTCCAACAAACCCATAATAAAGTGAATGATCATACTCACTCATAACAAAGCCTTGATAGAGTAAAAAAGTGTTAAGCTTAGCATACCAACTCCTTGGTACTTGCTTAAGGCCATACAAACTCTTTTGTAGTAGACACACATGATTTGGCTTTGTTGATGAAATATAGCTCTTGGGCTGCTCCATGTACACTTCCTCCTCAAGATCACCATTCAAGAATGCATTTGAAATATCCATTTGCCATAGATCCCATCCATAAAGTGTAGCAAGTGAAATGATGACTCAAATGCTTACCATCTTTGCCACGAGTGCAAAGGTCTCATCATAGTCAATCCCTTGTTGCTGAGCATATCCTTTTGCCACTAACCTTGCCTTGTACTTGTTGATGGATCCATCTTGGTTTGTCTTCACCTTGAAGATCCATTTGCATCCAATAGCTTTCTTGTCCCTAGCCAACTCCACCAATCTCCATGTTCCACTCTTCATAAGAGCTTGATACTCAAGATCCATTGCTTGGATCCATTCCTCTTCTTTTCTTGCTTGATATACACTTGTAGGTTCATCCAAAGAGGTTAGGAAAGCAACATAATTTTCAAAAACTACTTGCTTACCCTTTCGATCATATGTGAGTCTTGAAGGTACTTGTCTTTCCCTTGATGTTCTCCTTGGCTTTTGACTTGATGAAGGTCCATCATCATCACCATCTAAAGTAGGATCCTTTTCATCAACATCAAGAATGTTAGATCCATCCACACTACCATCATTCATGCTTGAAGATACTTTTGGAATGTTCCCCTCATCAAAGATGACATCTCTACCAACAATCACTTTGTTAGTAGAAGGAATGTAAACCTTGTAGGCTTTACTCACCTCACTATATCCAACAAAAATATCTTTTCTTGAAGATGGATCCTCCTTGGTCCTATCATCAAGAGTAATGTTGACATAGCATGTGCATCAAAAGGTTCTTAGAAAGTTGACACTTGGCCTCCTCTTGAATAGCATCTCAAAAGGTGTCCTTCCATCCAAAATAGCACTCGGCCACCTATTGCACAAGAAATTGGCACACAACAAAGCTTGATCCAAAATGGTTTGTCAAGATTAGCACTTAACCTCATAGCTTTAGCACTTTCACATAAAGTCCTATTCCTCCTTTCAGCCACTCCATTTTGTTGTGGGGTCCTTGATGTTGTATACTCCCTCTTGATCCCATGCTCATCACAAAAGGCCTTGAGCTTGGTAGATATGCACTCACCACCATTGTCACTCCTTAAGCACTTGATCTTTTGGTTCTCCCTTGCATTCTTGAACTTGACAAAGACATCATACACTTCATCCCTGCTCTTTAGTAGATAGATCCAGCAAAATCTACTAAAATCATCAATGAATGTTACATACATCTTAGTTCCACTATTTCTAATTGTAGTAAATCCATGAATATCCGAATGTACAAGTTGAAAAGGCTTTGTGAATCTAGATATAGATCTAGTATATGCTAGTAGTTTATGTGACTTAGACAAAGCACAAGACTCACAAACATGTTTGATGCCACTTAAGGAACTTGGAAGACATATCACAATCTTCTTCCTAGCCATTACCTCTAATGACTTGAAGTTGAGGTGTCCCATCCTTTTATGCCAAACCTCTTGAATAGGTATTTGCTCCCTTGCAACACATCCACTTGGTTAGCAATAACACAAGCATCTAGTTCGAACAACTTCCCTTGCCTTTTACCTTTTCCAATCAAGACATCCTTTCTTTTGATCATACAAGCATCTCCATCAAACTCCACCTTGAGGCCTTTACTTAGCATTTGACTCACACTAAGCAAATTTTTGGTAATAGATGAAATAAACAAGACATCCTCCAAATGAACATTCCTATTTGTAGAGAGAGAAATAGGAATTGTGCCAATCCCTTTGATTGCACACTCACCATCATTGGCCGTGTAGATTACCCTATTGTCATTTCCATATGCCAACAAAGAAGTGAAGTACTCTTTGTGAAAAGTCATGTGTGAACTTGCTCCACTGTCAATCCACCAAGGATCTAGATATCCATCATTAGCAAGCATACATGAAGACATCACAAAAGCATCGTGTGGATCCAAAAATAACAATTATAGATCATTCTACACATAAAAGTGCATGCAATCACAAGTATAGTGCACCAATGGATAGTAGAACCCAAGAGAACCATGTATAAGCATGAAATGAGATAGAGAAGAGAGAAGATCACTCTCTCCATGAGTTACATCCTTTTATAACAGATTCAAACCTTATTTGGCCACTTGGCTTTCCCTCCAATATGCTAACCCTACTGTTTGTGGGTCTAGATTCAAAGTACCCAACATTCAAATTATCACAAGATTTCAGACAAAATCACGCAGTCAGATCATGCTTCTTGAAGATCAGCTGACAAACCTGCAATGGAATGGAAAGACCTCACCTCCTTTATCAGAAAGATGAAAGATCCGTTTCTCTTATTACACAATTTCAGGACAGAGAATGTAGTATCAGTAGAGAAGCAGCTCACCTATCTGTTAAGAGCTTTACCAAGATCCTTCCAGACAACTCGAACATTACTAGCAAATGATCCAACTATGACACTCGAAAAGGCAGTGATCGAGATTTGAGAAGAAGTCGAAGCTCGTGAGCACCTTGATCACAAGGATGCTTCTGACCAAGCTCTCTACAACAACAAGGAGAAGACGAAGAAGCAGTTCAAGCCCAAGAGGGAGTCAGAGACCGAAGGCAAGATCAAGACCAGCAAGCAGAGGGAGCCAATAGAGGCAAATGGAAGAACAAAGAAAAGCCGAAACAACAGAATGGAGACAAAAATATATGTGTGAGATGCAAACGCGAATGACACACTATCGATTCGTGTTGGCTCAATCTGAAATTCGAGTGTATCCATTGTCACAAGAAGGCTCATGCAGCCATGGACTACTACCAGAACCCAAGAAACAAACAAGATCAAGGCAGACGAGAGAACAATAATAGTTCGTCCTACGTCGAAGAGCTAGAAAACTCAAAGATGGGCGAAGAAAGATCGAATCATGAATTTTTGACCGCCTACATCTGTGCAAACTGACTTTCGGAGTGTAGATCCATCAAGATTTATTATTCTTGGAGACGGATTGAAACATCGAGTGAATGGTATTGGTTCACTGTGGCTCAACACAAACGACAGAGACAGACGACTCAAAGTTGTTTTGTTTGTACCTACACTACAGCAGGACTTGCTATCAGTCGCAAGAATAGCAGATGCTGGGATGCGTGTGACATTCTTAGACGAAGCATGCAACGTTGTTGATGCAGGCACCAGTACGTTGATTACCCAAGGTAGAAGAAAATGCAACCTGTATCACTTGAAGGTACGTCTATCTGCAGATCAATCGCATCAAACCCATGATGATTCGTCAGATATTCTATGGCATAGGAGACTATGTCATATGAATTCAATGACATTGTATCGAACAAGCCATCATGGAGCAATCACAAGGGTGAGCATCTCGAATGCAACTAGTTCAATGACCTGTGATGCATGTATAAAAGGTAAGATGTCACGTACTCCTTTTGTCAAGGACTCCTACAAAATGACAAAGATTCTAGAGCTAGTACATTCGGACATCTATGGACCTTTCGACATGATCTCAGTAGAAGGCTCGAAGTACTATATCACCCAATCTGGTGTTCCTCACACAACACCACACGAACTATGGTGGGGTAGAAAATCCAATCTGACTCATATTCGAATATTTGGTTGTGCAACATATACACATGTTCCTGACAAGCTTTGAAAGAAGCTTGATGAGCTTCTACATCTGAAGAGTTTTGTGGATTCAGTGGAGAACCACAAACATTCGAAGAAGCAATTGAATGTCCAGACAAGGACAAATGGATCCAAGCCATGAATGAGGAGATGGAATCCATGAAGAAGAATGAGGTACGCAGCCATTACTAGATAAGCAAAAGACTACACAATGCAAGTGGGTATACAAGCTGAAGTATGGACCGAATGGAAATATTTCAAAGTATAAAGCCAGACTTGTAGCGAAAGATTTTTCTCAGAAATATAGTATTGACTATGTTGAGACCTTCTCTCCTGTCGTGAAACATTCATCCCTACGCCTACTGTATGCATATGCAGCTGCTTATGATCTCAAGATTCACATCGTGGGCGAAAAGGTAGCATTCTTACATGGTGAGCTAGACAAAGAAGTCTACATGGATCAACCTCCAGGCGACATTTCGAACTCACTTCCTACTTATGAATGCAGAATGCACAAGAGTATCTACGGTCTGAAGCAATCAACATGACAATGGTATAAGAAGAAAGATCATGTTCTGAAATCCTTCAAGCCACTAATAGCTGACTCCAATGTTTATGTGAGAATTACAGATGGGAAGATCATCATTGTAGCTGTATATGTGGACGACACCCTGATACTCTGCAAAAGTGAAGAATTATTGCTGAGGTGAAGTGCAACATCTTGAAACATTTCAAGATTGCAGACCTAGGAGAAGCCAGGATGTTATCTTGGCTTACAGATTGACAGATACTATGACGAAGAGAAATTGTACCTTCATCAATCCAGATATACCCAGAAAATTCTAGAAGATTTTGGGATAATGAATTGCAAAGGAGCAAATACTCCAATGCTTGCAGGAACAATTCTGACGAATGAAGATTGTTCGAAGACTGAAGAAGAAAGAGAATTGATGGAACATACACCACACAAGAAGCTAATTGGATCACTGATGTATCTTGCAGATAACACATGCCCTAACATTGCTTATCCCGTGTTCAAGATGAGTCAATTCAGTACGAAACCAAGCTTGACTCATTGGAAGATCGCGAAGCGAATCTTGCAATACCTTCAATTAACGAAGGATTACGGATTGTGTTATTCCCGTGATGAAGGGTTCCAAGTGCTTTCCTACAGTGATGCTAGCTAGGCATCTCTCAAGGACGACTACAAAAGTGTCTCAAGAGGATGTACCATTGCAGCAGGAGCAGCAATTCTCTGGGTCAGCAAAAAGCAGACCATAGTAGCTTAGTCATCTTGCGAAGCAAAATACATAGCAGCAACAAAGATGACCAATAAAATCACCTGGCTCTATCAGTTTCTTGACGAATTGGGTGAAACGAGAAATGAGCCTCTGATTTTGCAGATGGACAATACATCTGCAATACACATGACAAAGGATCCCGTGTTTCACTTAAGGATGAAACACATTGCGATCAAGTACCACTTGATAAGGGATCTGATAAAAAAGAAGAAGCTGCAGACTACTTTCATTGGAACAAAAAAGATAGTTGCTGACATCTTCACAAAGGCCTTAGACAAAGATTTGTTCGAGAAACAGAGGAGTAGTCTAGGAGTCATCAAGCTACCATGCTTTGAGAGAGAGCTGAAGAAACAAAGTATTTCTATTACCAAAGCTCTGCTAGCTCTCGACTCTAAACCTGACGAATATCTCGAAAACGAAGACCTCAAAGACGAAACATTTGAACAACACGAACAATAAGAGAAGGTCAAACGATGCGAAAGGAAAATGTTCACGACACCCGAAGGTCAAAGATCAAAGACACTTTGTGCTCCAAGGGACCAGGAAGATCAAACAAGTACCATGAAGTACAAATATCTGATATGATATGATGACATGAGCAGGAGAGCGTTAGGACGTGCCTAATCCACCACTCTTATAATCTATGATTAGTCTTAGATTGTTTAATCTATCTAATCAGAAATGTTACTCTAAATATATGCAGTTTCTAGATGCACTATTGAAAAGAGAATACACAGACACAAATAGACAAAATACTAAATAGAAGTCCGCCAGTGAGCGAGACAATTTTTGTAAGCAGGATCCACAGAGATCCAAGAAGTCCGCTAGTAAGCAAGACACTGTTCGTGGGAGAACACCGCTTTCTCTCATGCCAATGCGCTGTGTGGGTCTATCACATAGTGTTTAAACAAAGAGGATCAATAGATGATGTTGTAGTTGTTATGCACATATCATTTTAAATTTTGTCTGATCTCGATTGAATTATTGTATGCTTATTGTTTGTTTTCATTCGATTTGCTTTATCTAGTACATAGGCTCAATCTTGTTGAATGATGAATTAACTTAAACGTAGGTCAACAGTGTCTGTCTACATTTTGGAGGATTGTAGGAATGATATAGTAGGCAGTGACTAGCAATCATATCCGAACTCCATCCGAATCTATTAGTGATTGTTTCGCTTTGCGTTCGAGTTGCTTCAGTGGTATCAGAGCTCGATTCTCATTAGTAGTAGTCAAAGCCTGATTCCCAACATTATATATGTACAAAGTTGGTAACCGCCCTTGGGATATTTGGCTGTCCAGCTGTTTTTAGGGTTGATGATAAGTTGGTGACATCGGTCTGCCACTATGGAGAAAATCCGAAAAACCCGAAGGTGCCCTTAAACTGAAAGTATGTAAATCCTGAAGGTGCCTCTAGAGCGAAGGTAGGAAAAAATGCAAAGAAGGAGAAGGTGGGCTTGAAATTGATTCTAAGGCATTCTGGCCACTGTGTCGCATTTTTCGCGAAGGTGCCTAAAAATGGTTAAGGCACAAAAATCTCAAAGGTAAAAATGCAAAGGTTCGAAACATGTAGTCAGCCTTCGGTTTTCAGGATGCTCATTACTTGAACGATTTGTTAAGGCTGAGCATAAGAAATCTAAGACTCCCCCTTAATGTGGATCCTGAAAAACCTTGATCTTCAGATTTAAAATATCATTAAATCTGAGATGTTGCTCCTTTCATAGAGCTTTTGTGAAGTAATCTGCTGCCATGTATTTTGTCCTGCAGAAAACTAATGCTACTTCCTTGCTATGCACTTTCTCTTTAAGGTAGTGATACCTGATTTTGATATGTTTGCTTCGAGAGTGAAATCTTGGATTGAGAGATAACGCTATTGTGCTTTGATTGTCACAATAGATTCTTATAGGAAGTGTTTGTGCAAGGTTGATGTCTGCAGGCAGTTGCCTTAGCCAGATCACCTCTTTGGTTGCATTTGTGGCAGCTATGTATTCAGATTCTGTTCATGATAATGCAACTGAGGTCTGCTTTCGGCTGTTCCATGAGATTGGGCCTTTGTTGTATAAAAATACAGATCCAGAAGTTGATTTTATGGTATCGACATCTCCTACCCAATCCCCATCTATGTAGGATTCAAGTATGTTGGCAGTTTGGCTGTCTCCATAGCAGATGCTGAGAATTTTCATTGCTTGGATGTACTTCATGTCCTTTGTTAGCGCTTTCCAGTGAGTTAAGCATGGATTTGATAGGAACTGGCTAAGTGTATTGATTGAATATGCAAGGTCTGGGCGCGTGCAGATCATTGCGTACATTAGTGATTCGATGATGGATTGAAATGGGTAGCACTTCATTTTCTCCTTTTCTACTTGAGTTTGAGGAGACTATTCCTTTGATAACTTTAGTCCAGGGTCGAGAGGAAAGTGACTTGGTTTGTAGTTGGCCATACCATACTTTTCTAGCACGTTGTTGAGATATCGTTGTTGATTGATGTAAATCAGTTTGCTGGGTCGATCTCGTTGGATTTGGAATCCAAGACAATAGTGGGTTGGGTCATCTTGTATTCTTGGGCCAACATGCATTTCGTATCCTTCATTAGATTCAGATTGTTACTGAATAAGAGTGTATCATCTACATAGAGAGTGATGATAATGAAGCAATTTGATACAGACTTGAAGTAGACATTTGAGTCTGCTGAGTTTGGAATAAAACCATTCTCTATTAGAAATGCGTTGATCTTATGGAACCAGACTCTTCAGTCCATAGAGCGCCTTGTGGATTTTGCATACAAGGTGTTGTTGCTTGCCTTTGAGTTTGTATCCCTCTGGCTGCATCATATAGATTTTTGCTTTGATGGTTCCATTGAGGAAAGCCGTCTGGACATCCATCTGGTGGACTTCAAGATCTGCTGTGGCTGCAAAGGAGAGGAGTAGGCGGATCGAAGCATGTTTGACAACTGGGTCGAAGGTTTCTGAATAATCCAGATCTGAAATTTGGGAAAAGCCTTTGGCGACTAACCTGGCCTTGTAATGATTTAGCCTTCTTTCAACGTCGTTCTTCGTCTTGAATATCCAGTTGCATGGAATTGGGTTTCGGTCCTTGGCAGCTCAATGACTGTCCATGTTTGATTCTCCATCAAAGAATCGAATTCGGTGTCCATCACTGCTTTCCACTGGTCAGCATTAGGAGTAGACATAGCCTCAAAAATGGTGGTTGGACAAAGTAGCAGACATGATCAATATCGCCTGCCCAATTTGCACCTGTATATCCATGAAGTATATGGATATCAGATACGTTGAGGCTCTGACTCATTGTTTGAGTCAGTGTCGATATTCTACAATTGAATCCCTGGATCAAATTTGGTTGTTCGATCCTTGGGTCGGATTTATCAACAACTTGTCTTTTGTGGTCAATGAACTGGTCTTCCACAAAAATGACATCTCTACTCGTGAATGCCTTCTCAATATCCAAATTGTAGAGCTTGTATGCCTTGTGATCTGGGGAATAGTCGATGAAATCGTTTTCTTGCTTTTGTCGTCTAGCTTTCTTCTTAGATCTTCAGTGATTTGAGCGAAAGCGATGCATCCAAACACTCGAATATTTTTGAGTGATGGTTTCGATCCTGTCCACACCTCATAAGGTGTCTTTCCATTCAGGACTTTGGTGATGGATCGATTTTGCAAATAGGTAGCTGTAGTAACAACTTCGGCCCAAAATTTCTTTGGAAGAGAGGCATGGGCCAGCATGCTCTTGGCACTTTCGATGAGTGTCCTATTCTTCCGTTCAGCTATATTATTGGACTCAGGTGAATAGCTGGTTGTAAATTGTTGATGTATTCCGCTGGACTTGCAGCACTCCTTGATTTCTATGGAGATATACTCTCCCCCTCCATCTGTGCGTAGAGCCTTGATCTTCCTCTGGGTCTGATTTTCTATAGACGCCTTGAACTGCTTGAAGAACTTGAATGCTTCAGATGTGCTCTTCATAAAGTAAGTTGCAGTCCTTTGAGAGAAGTCGTCGATGAAAGTTAGAAAATAGAGAGCTCCCCCTGTCAAAGCAGTCTGCATTGGGCCACAAATGTCGCTATGTACAAGGTCAAGCAAGCCCTTGGATATATGATCTGAGTCTGAAATGAAGGGGCTTCTACTATGCTTGCTGATAATACAGTTTTTGCATGGAGAAGTTGGCTTGCTGACAGAAGGTATATCTTGTACTAGACCTTGAGCAAACATTTGCTGAATAATGTTGAAATAAAGATGGCCAAATCTGAAATGCCACATCATATTAGTTGATTCAGAAGTGGTTGTGTGAAGAGCTTGACTGCTAGAAGACTAGCAAGGGCTGAGTCTGTAAATATAGCCGCTTCTTCTTTCGTAGGCTAGAACCTTCTGGGATTTGTCAAAAATTGTGCAGCCTTCTATATCGAATTTGACTCTTCTTGAATCAATGATTCTACTAACTGAGAGCAGATTCTCGGTCAGATTTGGAACATGGAGAACGTTGGACAACAACTTGACTTCACCTCTTTTGAATTCAACTCCGAGTGTTTCTTCACCTTCGATTGAATGTGATGAGTTGTCTCCAAGTTGCACAACTCGAGAGTGGATGAATGAATTATAGTTTTTGAACCAGTCGCGATGGTGAGTCATATGTTGAGTTGCTTCAGAATCTAGATACCAAAAATCGATATTTTGTTATTCTCCTACTTTGGTCATGAAAGCTGCTTCATCTTCTTCTTGTTGCTGGTTGTAGCACTATGTGCTTCTTGTTGGAACTGCTTCTTCTTTTCATTTTTGTATTTCAAAGTTCGGTAGTCCTTGATTTTGTGGCCAGTCCTCTTACAGTATCTACAGAAGAGTTTTTGCACTGGTTGGCATGATGAAGTGCTTGAATTTGATCCTGAACTAGAATTTGGTCTAGACCGCATGTTGCTCTTCTTGTCAGTATAATCTAACTTTGTAGATCTCTTGGATCTAAACTTCTAATCTTTCAAATATAGAGCTTGAGGATCCGATCCTGAGCCTGAGGAGGATGCTGATCTTCTAATCTCCTCTTGTAGGAGAAGTGAAATTACTCTTGACAAAGTGAGATGCTCCTGGATAGAAATTGCCATTACCCAATTTTCGTAGGCTTCACGTAGACTCGATGATAGAATCATGAGTGCATCAAAATCTTATATGACTGAGCTATTTGCATTCATCTGCTCCATAAGATTTTTGAACGTGTTGAGATGACTTACTACTCTTTTTGTGTCAAACATCCTCAGGGTGAAGAATTTCTTCCTCAAGTGTAACTTAGAAGTAACATTTCTGATATTGTAGAGAGTTGCTAGGATGTCCCATGCATCCTTAGCAGTCTGAGCAGCACATATGTGACTGATCTGAGTATCCTTGATGTTGAGGGTGATCATGGCAGATGCTTTTCCATCTCTTAGTCTCCACTTGGTGATGCTGGCTGCATCTCCTTCTGGTTTGAGCTCTGTGCCATCAACGATGTTCCACAGTTCTTTGGCTAGAAGTATAACCTTCATCTTGAATTTCCAGAGATGGTAGTTATTTCCATCAAGTTTTTCAAGGAGAGATGAACTAGATGATAGATCCATTCTGGTTGAATGAGATCGTTGGTAGAAACAACGATTGTCGGAATAATGTTGGTTGCACGTTTGCTAGAAAGACGTCTTGGTAGAAACAAGACTAATTATCTGTAGCAGAAATGCAGATTACTGAAATGCTCGTTCTGATACCATGTCATAAAAGTGTGGGGATGACCGGCAGCGAAAGCTCAAAGCTTTGAGCGTAGGCGTGTAGGAATGCAAACGCAACAGTTAGCAACAAAAATATTCAAGAAGAATGATTCATACAGAATTACGCAAATGAACAATACAGTAGTGAGACAAAAATTACACTCTGATTAATATCAACAGTGAGTACAATGGCTTGAAATAATAGCTTCAGCTTGTGGAGCGTGATAACGTTGGCTACAGAAGAACTCTAATTATGTTAAGACAACACTTTGAATAACTTACATAAAACTCACACATAGCTTGATTCAGCTAGTATATATTTACAAGTGTCTTCAAAAATATCTTACAAGCATTGAATGCTATTTACGCCAGTCCTTATATATGTACAAAGTTGGTAACCGCCCTTGGGATATTTGGTTGTCCAGCTGTTTTTAGAGTTGATAATAAGTTGGCGACGTCGGTGTACCACTATGGAGAAAATCCGAAAAACCCGAAGGTGCTCTTAAACTGAAAGTATGTAAATTCTGAAGGTGCCTCTAGAGTGAAGGTAGGGAGAAATGCAAAAAAGGAGAAGGTGGGTCTGAAATTGATTCTAAGGCATTCTGGCCACTACTTTGCATTTTTTGCGAAGGTGCGAAAAAGACGAAGGTGTCTAAAAATGGTGAAGACACAAAAATCTCAAAGGTAAAAATGCGAAGGTCTGAAATATGTAGTCGGCCTTCGGTTTTCAGGATGCTCATTACTTGAATGATTTGTTAAGGTTGAGCATGAGAAATCTAACACAATCGACGTTGTATACCTGAGAAAATCCTCTGGTGACAAGTCGGGCTTTTCTTCTATCGATGCTTCCGTCTGCTTTGTACTTAACTTTGAAAATCCATTTGCAATCAACTAATTTTTGCTAGCAGGTAATTCGACAATCGTCCATGTCTGGTTCTTGATAAGAGATGAATACTCTTTATCCATAGCTTCTTTCCAGAGATCAAAATCTGGCTGACTGAGTGCCTCTTCGACAGTCGTGAACAAGGTAGGCTACAAACTCGTCGATATACCTGATAGGTGGTCTGCTAGCTCTCGATGATCTTCTGGAAAATAGAGGAAGTTGATCATTTTTATCATCCTGTAGTTGTTGAATTGCAACATCATCATCTTCTGATTCGCCATTGATTTGTTGTTCGTCAAGAGTTGATGAGCTTGGTCCTTCAATAGGAATAGTTGACTGAGGAATTGGAAAGTTCAATATGTTAGGAGGATCTGACAGGTCGACTGGATGGGCAATGCCTTTTCCTTTGAGGTCTTGAAACCGATCTTTGATGAAGATGACATCTCGGCTAGTGAATATCTTCGACTCGATGGGATAGAACAACTTGTAGGCTTGATATGAAGTAGTGTAGCTGATGAAAATACATTTGATACTCTAGAAGTCGAGCTTCTTCCTGAGATCATGAGGAATTTGTGCATAAGTAGTACATCCAAAAACTCATAAGTTTGATAAAGAAGGTTTGGTACTTGTCCAAACTTTGAATGGTGTTTTGTCTGAGAGACCTTTAGTAGGACATCTGTTCTGAATATAGGTTGCTATTGAAACAGCTTCATCCCAGAAGGACTTTGGAAGTGTCACATGTGATAACATGCACTTTGCCGATTCGACTAAGGTTCTGTTCTTTCTCTCAACAAGAACATTTGACTGAGGCGAATAGGAGGTAATGTATTGTTGCTCAATGGTGGCGTTAAGGCAATACTCCTTGAATTCGATGGAGATATATTCTCTCCCATTATCTGACCTCAGTGCTTTGATTCGTTTGCCAGTTTGATTTTCTGCATGCTCTTTAAATTGTCTGAACTTGATGAAAGCTTCTGATTTCTGTTTAATGAAATAAACAACTATTCTTCTGGAGAATTCGTCAGTAAAGGTAATGCAATATTTTGCATCTAGCAATGAAGGAGTTTGCATAGGTCCACATATATCTGTATGAACAACATCTAAAAGACCTTTTGCTGCATGCCTATGACTTGATCTAAAAAGAATTCTAGTATGCTTTCCAAGGATGCAGCTATGGCAGAGAGGGAGATTGACTTTACCAGAAGGATAGTCGAGATCAAGAGCCATGGATTGTTTGGACATGTTCGAAACAAATGCATAATTCAAAAGTCCTAAGCGATGATGCCATAGTAATGCTTTATTGACAAGAACATAGGTTTTCAAGGCTTGACTAGAATCTGAATAACAATGTGCCAATCTATATAAGTATCCATGCCTCTTACTGAGTGCAAAGATCTTATTACTCCTATAGATAATTCTGCATTGATCAGGCTCAAACTCCAACTTATGACCTAAATTTATAATTCTGGAATCTCAATCTTACAGGACCTTCACCTTCAATAGTGTGAGTACTATCATCACCAAGATGAACTTACTTCTTTGTGCTGTAAGACGTATAGGATTGGAAAATCTCACGATGATTGGTCATATGTTGAGTAGCTTTAGAATTTAGAAACCACGAATCATTCGAATTCGTGAATTTGTCTTTGACCATAAAAGCACCTTCGTCCATTTCGACTTGAGGAGATGCTATAACTGTATTTGCTTGTTGATCAGGTTGCTTGGCTGCATTCTTCGCTTTGAGAATTTGGCAATCCTGGATCTCATGGTTATTGCGTTTGCAATACATGCAAAACATCTTCTTCTTTGACGAATGTGGATTTGATAATTGTTCTTGACTTTGAGTCTGATTCTGATTTGATGCAAACTGCTTGGAGCTTTTTTGCTTCTGTTGCTTCGAGCCCTTGTTGACATATAGAGCATGAGACGAAGAGGTAGACGAAGTGTCTTGACTTCTTCGATTATCTTCTTGCATCAACATAGTGATAACTTTGGTAAGAGTTAAATCTGAGTGTGTCGTGATGATCATCATCCAGTTCTCATATGTAGAGGGTAGGCTTGAAAGCAATGTCATAATTGCGTCTTGATCGTCTATGACTGATCCGATAGCGGCCATCTACTGCAAGAGATTCTTAAACTAGTTAATGTGACTCTGAAGAGAATCACCATTTAACATCTTGAGTGTGAAGAATTTCCTTCGAAGATGTAACTTAGTAGTTACGTCTCTCACATCATATAGTGAGCTCAGGATGTCCCAAACTTCTTTCGAAGTTTTAGCTTCAACGACGTGGCCAATTTGAGTATCTGATATATTGAGGATAATAAGCGCGAAAGCTTTACCATCCTTCGATTTTGAGATAAGACCAGCTTTACTTTGAGAATCCATCTAGAACTTAGTCTATCGATTGTATCGATGACGCTAAGCTGTAGTGATGCCAACAACAAGAAATCAATTCTCGATAATGAAAGGATGAAAGGAACTGAAGAATACGATATCAATTTGACCTTAAACTTGGCAACTAGACAAGCTTCATGATTTTAGCACCAAGTCTCAACTCTCCTTACTAGCACTAATCAAGATTTCTCCCCAAGTTACTCATGTTGGTGTCTCTAAGACCACTAGTCCATTCCTCTATTATGCTGAAAATGACACATTGGGATTGATTATCATCTTGGTTTGGCCTCCACAATGCAACTCAATTAAAGGAACTGAACATAGATTATTGACTTTGTACAAAATAAATAGCAACAACAAAGCAGAACTTAAATAAGCATAAGCTTATCAACATCTTTAGAGAGGAGTAGAGAGGAGATGTAAAAATCACCATTCCCAAGTTCTCTACTATTCTTAACCAACCAAATGTTTCATAGATTAATGATCCTAATACATTGTCAATAATCATGAACATTTGCATCATTAAATTTGAAATCATTTAACAATAGATCAACGTGGCTGATCTCTTAAACCGGGCATGAAAGCTGCAATAAAGAGGTTTTACAAATTGACTTACCTTATTGTTGGTTACTTAAGTGATGGATGTCCAATTGGCTTTGGCTAAGTTGGTTTACTTTGCAATGTGATGGTTGGCTTCGTTAGCTTTGGCTAAGTTGGCTTCATTTATATTGTGATGGATGGTTAATCTTTTGAAGTTGGTATATGTGCAACCATGTTTTGAATGACATGAGTAGGCTAAGTTTTTATTTTGGTTACCCACTATGAGACGTGACCCTATGAGATGTGGGTTGGTGTTGTAAAGCTACCTTTACAAGCTTTACTTTCGGCGCCACTGGCGCCAGCATTGTCCCCGGCGCCAACAGTGCCCCTGCTGCTCCCGGAGTCAACGGCGCCACTGTGACCAGAATCCAGCCGGCGCCAAGTTCCTATGGCTGAAAATCTTTGATCGGTTCTAGCGAAGTCCAGAGAGCTCAGATCGATGTGCAATCACCTCACACAATCTAGGCATGATTAAAGGAAACCAGGGGATCAATAAAATATAGAGAGAGAAAATGACTTTCTAGAGAGAGAAAAATGTGCTTTATCAGCCTGGGTAGAGTGCTTGGTATGGGGGGGGGGGGGTGCCGAATCCCACCAATACTATAGGGGAGTGCGGGTTGCGACTCAGGGCGAGCTCCAACCAAGTCTCAGCGTCCCTTGCTGGAATGTTGTCATGGCTCTCGCCTTGGCATGCTAGCGCCCCGGAGACTAGGATCGGTCACGCACTTGAAATGTAACCTTCTCAGATTTATCAATAAAGTGGGATTTTCCTCAAACTGACTCTGATTACCTTCTGGGTTTCAGTGTTCGGTAAAAGCGCCAGTTGTAAGGCCGTTTCAAAATTTTTAAGTTGGCACATAGCTGAGGGTCGTATCCCGGGACGCCAGCGGTATGCCGTCGGGACCATTCGGTCCGTGGCGCCAGCGGTATGCTATCGGGACCATTTGGTCCAGGAACTGGTTGTCTCCATATCTGTCGCAACTTGTGGTTCTGAGTGTTCCTTGCATGAACGTGAATGGGTTAAGCTCTTGGGGAACGGGCTCTAACCTGTCGGCTGAGTTGGATGGCTTGCTTGGGTGAAAGTTACCTGTTTATGGCTGTCCAGTCTGGCGTGGCGCCAAGTTGGCTTCCAGCGCTCGTGACGAAGCTTTCAGTTGGTTAAGTCTGATGTAAGTCAGACCGCTTGCTTGGAATGGATATTACTCGTTTGTAACGAAGCTTCGAGTTGGTTAAGTTTGATGTATGTCGGGCGGCTTGTTTGGAGGGAAGTCACCCACATCGGGACCCTCGATCTGGCATGGCGCCAGGTTGGATTTCAATGTTGGTTTTCGGAACTTCTAGTTGGTTAACTCTGATCGTTGTTGACGAGTTGGCTGCTTGTATGTCAAGCGGGTTTGGATGACAAGAGTTGAAGGCTGGGAAGCTAAGTCGTGGTTCTCGGCTCCCTTTGGGATGCCTGCGCTACAATTGGCTTGAACTATTGAACTTTGAAGTGATGATATTCTACTCACATTGAACTTAGTCATAGATAATTTTGTACTAAACCAAATTCAACATAAAAAAATAAGATTCATCCAAGGAGTGTAGCATAATATATGACCATTGACTTGGCTTGTGGGTTTATCCACCCATTTGAATTCCCATATGTGCTTTTGAGAATATTGTGTGCCCTTGTGGGGCCATGGATCAAGTTATACTCCATTACCTTGTTACTTGGACTAAAGTGGAAGAGAATCTCTAGGGGCTTCATTTCTATTTGGCTAAAAGTTGAACCTTGCTTCCAAGATTAGAGGTGTTTGAATAGAGTTTGAAAGTTGCCATTCCAGTGATTGAGATTGATTCTAAATCAGAAGTTGGTGGAATAAAATTTGAAAGTTGGCCTTCTAGTGATTGCAGTGTTTGAATTGAGTTTGAAAGTTGCCATTCTAGTGATTGAGATTGATTTTAAATTAGAAGCTGGTTGGATAAAATTTGAAAGTTGGCCTTCTAGTGATTGCAATTGCCATTACTTGTGCAAAAAATCACATAAAATTCTTCTTGGCATTATCAACTAGTGGGATATTAGATAACCCAGGTGGCCGCTAAGCCAAGCCAAGTAAGATACACCAACTCATCATGGTGGAAAGATTTTGAAAAAAAAAAGACATCAAGTTGAAAAGGCTTTTGTGTCAATCATTTTGAACCTCAAGGCTTAGCAAAATTTATGCTAGGTTGGTAAAACATCTATAGACTCTCCATGTAAGATAGGTGTACTAAAATCTTTAAAGTTGTTACATGAGATATTGGTAGATCTCCGTGCAAAGCTGGACATCTTGTAAATTCTGCTGAGTCTATGAATGTCCTACTCCAAGAACCAACATATGTCTTCTACTAAGAAGAGTACAAATTTCTTGAGCTATCAATGGAACAAGAGAATGAATATCTGGAGCTGGGTGGTGGGTAAATGTCCCGTCGTAAGAAAAACTGAAGATTCTTCCTATTAACTTGTAAGAAAATGTTGTGGGCAGAGAGTCCACTGAATCTGTCAAAAGATTTGAAGTGTAGACTTCAAACACTCCTCTCCAGTTTCCACACATGAATCATTTAATTCTATTTACGGGACACTTCGGGGTATGGGCCATGGCTTACGATGTCTTTTAAAGCATTTTATTTTAGAACCTAAGATACATCGTACTGGAGACTCGAGTGTCGAGTCGTCAACTTTGAGAACTCCTGAATGAGACTGATTAGTGAGTGGGAGATTGGACAATCACGAAAGCCATATTTTTTCAGGTACGGTGGGCCTCGCGGCAGGGACTCTCACATTATATTAGTCTACTCATTTGCTTTTTGAAGTGTATAATAAAGGCATATAAGGTCAAATTTGAGAAAACCCACAAAAGTTTTTCAGAGAGCTCACATTGTCCACGAAAGATCGGTGATCACACAGTGACACACACTACACTAGTGTAGTAGTTACTTGTGAGTCGTGACACGCAATACTCTTGCCTTTATCTTTTGAGGGCAGGGCTTCAGTCTCCATCTCCCTGTCACTTGTACTTTTTTTCCGTCGATGCGCATAGTATCTGCTAACTCGGGTCCACCTCCTTACAGACCTACCACTTACCCTTCCCTTCACTATCTGCTTCATTGTTTTCTTTTGCGTGATTCTCTTCTCGCGTTGTAATGATTATTCCAAATGTCTAGAGACCGGACCGGCTTGGACGTTGGGAGTTGGAAGGGATATGGCAGGTAGAACATGGAAGTTGGAAGCACCCAAAGTTGGAACTTGGAAGTGCTCGCTGCTGAATATGTTACTTATGTTCGAGGTAGGTGTAGGTGCTTCAGCCTTCCGCCTTCTTGCATATAACAAGCACCGCAGTTTGGCCTCGGTTCATTGTCAACCACACGTTTTTTTTTTTAAAATTGGATGCCTGGGCGCCATGTGTCCCGGCAACCACATCCCACTAGGTGCTCGGGCGTGGCTCCCGCTGCCCCGACGCCACCTACGTTTTGCCCGACGCCGATCCCCACTTGTCTGGTGCCACTGGGGCTGCCCAACGCCCACCCACATGTTGCCCTACGCCCATTGATGTCGCCCCAGCGTGGCTCTTGCTGCCCGACACCCACCCGCTTGCCTGCGACACGTCCCTACTGTCTGGGACCCCACCACCACCTGTGCCTACAAAAACATTGTGCGTCCTAAATTTTTCAAGGGCCCCCGCCCACCCCTAGTGGCGCTCAACAACTAGGCCAGGGCCAAATGCCCAACAAGTTGGGCCACATGCCTAGAAGTGTCAATTCTTCCCTACATTGTACAATGTAAACAAATTGAATATCAAGCTCATGGAAGACTTCTAATAAAATAGAGCATTTTCAAGAGGAAACAAAAAACAAAGGGTGAGCATTTCCCAAGGCATGTGTTCTATTGTGGTTACATTGCTCTTTTTGTGAGAAAGTAGGTGACCTTATCCCATTATCAACCTCCTAATTTATCCCTCTTTTAGCTTTAGCTTGCCTCACTTTCTAGTAAAATTAATTGTTTTTTTACAAAAGGGAGGTGCCTCCCTTCACAAAATCTATGCACCTCTCAATTTTTTTTTTTCCAAAATTTTTCATATGCACTTTATGTATGTCTAAAGGTTTGTAAAAAAATTTACCTTTCTTTACACGCACCTTCCGCCCATAAGGTGCATGCAAACAAAAGTTTACAACAACAAAAAAGAAAAGAAATTATGGCGTGCCCCCCTCTTTAAATTAGTTTCCATTTTTTCTAGGAAGGAAGTGTATGTGCTTCCTCAAGTGCAATTAGAGTGTCTTTCACTATGATTTTTTTTTTTAGCATGCAACCTAAATTATTAACCCCCAACGTGTGAATTGCTAACTTTTTCATAGCAAAGGTTAAAAAACAAGTAAACCATGTTGGGAAAGGTATGCCTCTTCGATCGTTCTACAGTTGGAAGGGCCTTTAAAGACCTTGGAAGATCCTTCCTTGTAGGAATAATCCTAGAGGGCGACCTTCCCCCTGAGGTTGAAGGCCGTTATGACAACCTTTCCCTCTCAATATGCTATAAAAGGCTAATTTATCGATTAAATTTGAAATCAACATTTTACTTAATGGACTTTGTTGATTTTAGGGTTACAAGCTACAACATGTGTGATGGTCTAGCAAGTCATGTAGAAAATAAATAATAACTCATGCCTCGGTGGTGTCCTATATGTCAAGACATAGGAGTGGCGTGACGACATACAAATATGATATCGATTCTCTCTCTCTCTCTCTCTCTCTCTCTCTCTCTCTCTCTCTCTCTCTCTCTCTCTCGCCCCCAAGCACAATGGACAATATCACGTGTCCATCGTAGATGTCAAGTTTATTTTTTAATTTTGATTGTACTTTTATATCTGAAACAATGCACCTTATGGCTTTATCAAGTGAATATATGAAACTATAGGTTACATATTAGTCCATGATCCATGACGTAAGTCACTATTAGTCCTCCAATAGGTGGTCACTTGGTGAGGACTTATTCCTTTTCTTTTTGAAAGGTCAAGAGCTTGACTCCAATGTGGTTGGACACACAAGGACTTATGAGATTTGAAAAAAATGTAACTAACTATTAGCTAAAATGACAATCATTGATAGCGAAATCTATTTGATTTGGCAAGTCTTGCCTAGAACTCTCTAGCCTCAAGTTGATTATTGGCCAAAATCAGCAAGTGTTTGACAATTATGTTATTGTCAATCTATTGTAGATACATTTGTTGTTGTGTGGTGTGGTGTGGTGGTATTGTCAATCTATCGTAGATACATCCGTTGTTGTGTGGTGTGGTGGTAGAGGGTTTTTTTTTGTGAGATTAACCTCCCAATTTCAGACCCCACTCACACATGGGTGGTGTTCTAGAAAAAAATTCTTACTATTATACAACATTTGGGTGGATGAAAATTTTGAGTGCTTGCAAATTCATGCTAATAATTTGCACTTAAGCAAGGGTTTTAGGTGACAAAATCCACCCACATTCCATACGTAATAATGGTATGCACTTTTCAAAGCTTCAAATAGATAAAATTGATGTTAGAGATGGTCACAAAGATAGTAAGCAATGAGGTGTCTTCTATTCATGGAGAATGGTTTCACTTTTATAGAAATTAGGCCTTGTAATTGGTCTCAATTTAATTTGAACAAAAAATGAAAATTAATGTTAATTATAAGATCGTGATATAGAGGCTGCAAGCTACAGTTTGTAGCAGATTATATGACCAATATGTTATGTAGCTATTATGGGTGAGTAGGATGATTTTTTTGAGCAGGTGTGGTTTTGTTTGTTTGTCGTCATTTTGCATCGTTCGTCTTTCCTTTAGTTGGTATGGCATTTTACGTCTTTTTGCTCGTATTGGTTTTCTAGCCATTTTTGTGATAGATTATGGGTCCATTCTTGTAATCTGCCACAATTTGATTTTGGGGAATTGTTATTGTTTTTTTGCCATTCATTTTGTGACTTGTGAGACCTTTACTCTATCATGCAATTTGCTGCTTTGTGACATACGTGTATTTTTTGTGACTTGTGCAAGTTTGTGATATTTGTGATATCACAAAAAGATTATATGACTTGTGTGAATTGCAATTTGCAACTTTTCGACTTTTTGCAATATACATGTAGTTTTTTGTGAGTTGTATAACTTTATCACGACTTGTGCAACTCCGCGATATTTGTGATATTTCTTTTGTCTGTTTTGTTTGTTATCATATATTTTAAAACTATACAATACAAGTGTAAAAACTTCATATCCTACAACTAGATGTAGAACTACGCTTTAGAAATATACTGTGGTTGCAATAGTTGCAAATATTAGGCTTCACATGGCACCTCCCACAACACATAATTTGCAAGAAAATCAAGTAGTATAATTTGCAAGCCCATTGCAAGTCCAAAATTAGATTCTTAAGGTTTTTGCCCATTGTGAAAACATTTTTTAATTTTATTTGTCCCAATTTTTGTTTAACACACACTTTCCCAACAAAAGGCGTGTATAAAGGTAGTTTTTTTTTAATGCACCTCCTAGCACTTGGAAAATGCATGTAAAAGAAATTGACGTACAATTTTTTTTTTCCACAAAAGTTTTATGTCGCTATATGGTTTCTTCATTAAATAGCAAAGATTGATTTTACGTTCATCGTAGAGCTCTTGGCGTTAGGTGCGAATTTCTGAATGGCCTTGCAGTTTCGACCTTTCGATCTTATAGTTGTCAACTTTGAATTGTTGGGGGGTTGGGGTTCCATTCAAGAAGGGCATCACCCAAGCTGAGGAGGCCCTTTCTCTTGGATTATTCTCATGATTATCGACTAATCGATCTTTTAATCTTCATCCACTTATTACCAGCTCTGCAATTTTATGCATGTTTCTACACAGTCTGCAGAAGTACACGGAAATCGCTCATAGGTGGATTCCACAAGTAGTAATTTCCAAGAAGTGCTAACTGGACAGATGCTAGCTCAATATGGCCAACTGGTCATTAAGATTTACGACCTAATCAGCTGTCCTTTTGGACTAGTCGCATTTGCTTAGTATAAATAGCTGATCGTACTTCTATTAGTTTGTATCATGTAGCAGCTCTCTCAAGCTTTTAAGCTTGAACACTCTTGAGCATTCTAGCTCAGTTCATTAGAGTTCTTTTAGAGTTTTGCTATTAGCGCACACTGCTAATCAGCAGAAGTGCAAATCAGACAGAGTTTCAGAGATAGTTTAGAGTACGCGGTTTCTATCCACAATTGTCTTGTACTCATCATTTTGCTAAATCAATCTATTGTTTATTGCGTTCAGTATTATGTCAGAATCTCTGTGATCTCATATTGCTTTTGTCTGATAATTCAATTCTTCATTGTTTGGCTACGTAATCACTTTAGCTCTGATGATTTTAAAGTTAGTTGCTAAAAGATTGAACGTGACTCTTGTCATTATGTTTTGTTCAAAATTGATAGGCGTAGTCATGCATTAGGAAAGCAGGTTCATTCTGCTGCGCTCGATAAGTCATTCACAAGCTTCGACTTGTCGTTATTGTACTATCACCTCTTTCCAACACTTCCTTGGGTGAAAGTGCCCGAGGAAGGGACTTATCCCATTTGTAATTTAATTTTTTTTTTGTAAGCTTTTATTACACTCACCTTTTAGGCAAAAATTGCATGTACAATTTGTAGAAGAATGTACATGCACCTTTCGAAATCAAAAGTTGCACTTGAAAAAAAAAAAGCAAGTGCACCAATAGGGGCAATCCATTTTTTCCTCTTGAAAATATAAAAAATGAATCTTGGTTTTCAAGGGCCTTGAACTTGAAATTAAAGAAACTTTGGATGACAAGCTAACCAAATGAGCCAACCTCTTTTGATAAAATAGTAAAAATGCATTTTGGTTTAAGCCTTAAGGGGAGCTTTTTGGGATACCAAGTTAACCAACAGAAGTTGGATGATAAAATATTTAAAATGATATTATGTATTAGGTAATGGCCATTAGGAGGGCCATTACCATAAATAATCCGGGATCCGGATAGCTAGTGGCAAAGGCCACAAGCTGCCCAGGGATTGGATTATTTATAGTAATGGCCAGACCAACTGACCATTACCTGATGTAATTGTCATTTCGTTGATTTATGGTCGCTCTCTCTCTCTCTATTCATGACCTCTCTCGCTCTAGACAGACAACATAGCGCCTCTCTCTTGTGGCAAGCAACAAGGACTTACTATAGAGGCAGGAGGGTGTTCTCTCTCTCTCTCTCTCTCTCTCTCTCTCTCTCTCTCTCTCTCTCTCTCTCTCTCTCTCTCTCTCTCTCTCTCTCTCTCTCTCTCTCTCTCTACGTAGCGGAGCTCTCTCAACTCACATTTTTGCTATTTTTCATCTCAAAACAATAAAATACCCTAACCCTAGACAATGAACTCTCTCTCACTCCCTCCCTCCACCCATTTGTGTGTGTGTGTGTGTGTGTGTGTGTGTGCAACATAAAGGGCCTCTTCCCCCCTTTTGATCCAACTGAAGAAGCTGCCGCCATCACTAGCCAAAATAACATGAGAATTGGGAGAAAGCATGAAATAATAGATGTTAATTGCATAAGGTGTAGAACAAATAGAAGCGCAAAGGCTCAACAAAGCTAGAGTGTTGTACTGCTTTGCTGAAAATTAGAGATCGCGCTCTCTCTCTAAAGAGTTGTTGCTACTACTTTACTTTGTGCCCAAGCCCCAATTGCTACTCCTCCATTTCAGCCCATAACCGATCTGGATAGCTTGATTGTCTAACCCACAACCCTCTTCTCGGTAGAGGGAGGTCTATACACAAGACCAAAGGCATGCTGAACATACAGTGACGACCAAGAGATCATCAAAATTTGTTATTTTCTGTTGCATGACCTTCTTTATTTCTTCTGTCAGCTGCTCATTGCTTCCTCTCACAACTGATTCCAATCCAAGCTGAGAACAAACTACTTACTCTAGATCCAGCCTAGTCTTCTATTTATGTCATGAGACCAAGCAGAATAGATACAGTTCCTGCTAACTACCAAAGCCAGATGAAGAGACACCTTTTCTATCACTCATCAATGAAACGCTTCAGAAAGAAAGACCTCAAAATCCTCAACCAAAGGAGTTGTCGGCACCCATCTCTCTCTATAGCGTGATCCATCGCCAACTCTCTCTCTCTCTCTCTCTCTCTCTCTCTCTCAACTTCTTTTTCTAGAAGTTTTCAAAAGCAAATGTTCTCTTTCTTAAATCCACGTGTTTGCCCTTCAACTGACTTTCAACTACCTATCAAAGACGTTTTAGGGCAAAAATGGACCAATGTGAATTTGCAACTCGTTTTGTCTAACACTGCTAACATTCTCTCTCTCTCTCTCTCTCTCTCTCTCTCTCTCTCTCTCTCTCTCTCTCTCTCTCTCTCTAACGTAGTAGTTCGTAGGCAGCAAGGCGCGATATCTCTCACTCACTCTCTCTCTCTCTCTCTCAAGCAAGAGTTCGCACGTAGTAGGTCTCTGTCTCTCTCTCTCTCTCTCTCTCTCTCTCTCTCTCTCTCTCTCTCTCTCTCTCTCTCTCTCGTGACATTCTTTGGACTTTTTGCATAGACAAACAAAAATCCCTAAATTACACATTGCGTTGATTCCAACTCGCTACAAAAAACCTCGTGAAAGAAATTCTCCCAGCTTCCACGTTTTTGGAACACATCACCTCTTTGCATGCAACACTGTTGATAGAGCACCAGCTGTTACTCTCTAATTGATTCTTCAAAGTAGAAAGCTGCAATGTGCTGGTCTCTAACATGGCTGGCCAAACATTGTCAAAAACCCTACACATTATCACCAATCACATTGCCCGATTTGCATTTTGTCCATCACAACGTACATTCTCTCTTTCACACACACACACACACACACACACACACACACACACTTGCAATCAATTTGGAAATAAAAATTTGAACAAAAATTTTGGTCCTATATTATGCAAAATAATATAGGGTCAATTATATTATGAACATGGCAAGATTTCTAGAATTCTCCAAGCAAAATAGTCACAACCAAGTAAATATTTTGACATTAAATTTTCACTTTGTGTGACAAGCAAAGTATATTCTCGTTGAATGAGATGGGCATTTTCCATTACCCACCCTGGATTTTGTTAATGCGTCTTGAGACTCTGTTCATTGAGTGTTTGTCTTGTCTAAGCAGGTGAGTTTTCCCCTACTCACATTTATAACCTTTTTCCAGACTGTCCTGTTGGTATTAATTTTGGGTATTTTTACAATCAGCCGTTGGTTTGGTGGTTCTTCTTGAGCATTCTCTGCCACCTCCAGTCTTCGGCTGTTACAACTCTTACAGTTTCATTCTTTCCTTGTGAAAATGGTGCGACTCTGTCATCAGATGGGATCATTTCTGAGAGCTGAGTCTCTTAATCAATTCATGGCGCCCACAGAGTTTGGGGCCTTTCGTACTTTGATTCTGGAGCTTGGCATCTGTTCCAACTTCCTCGTGATGTGCAGAAGATTGCTGTGAATGGATCTCCAGTGCAATGTTACTGCGTTATAACTTGGTTTTCAGCTTTGCATATAGCGCTTCAAGCCCTGTTTCTTCCTGTTCCTCTTCTTCTTCGTTTTCTCATTTTCCTCCTCCCAATTTTCTCTAGTTCAGATATTAGGCAGATATTGTAGTTTGTAGATGGTGGATAACTATCGCATGTACACTATCATGAAGTACTGAAACTTTCCTTCTTTTTTAAGCCGATTCAAATGCGGTGAATTTTATCTAGAGATTTGCTTGACTTTCTCGATCTCTCTGGAAAGTTTGATAATACGAAAATGTTTTAAGTCCCTAGCTGCAGTCGAATGGTAGCGGTGATGTAGCACAGAGCAGTATTTCATAGCTTGGAATGTAGAATATGGGCTGCTTTTCCTTGTCGAAAAGTAAAAGAAGAAATCGGGATAGGTTGCTGCCAGCCTCTCAGCCCCTTAGTTTGATCTATGGAAACAAGCCAACTGCATTGCCCGATCCTCTTGAAGTGGAAACTGAACTTTATGGTCGCCATCTTTCGGCTCCTCCCAGCTTCAATGACAGATATCGCAATCCACCTTGCACATCCCCTCGTGCCAGCACTGAATCCCGGGAACAATTTGCCCGTCCCAGATTCACCGATGCCAAGAATGAATTCCATGACAAAGCGAGGTCAAAGCTGCTCCAAAATCATGGCAATGGTTGTATAGCTCTTTGCAGCAAATATGTTATTCCTGCGTCCAAGTGGAGACGGCGTTCAGTGTCTGCTTCGTGGAATTCAGGGCCTCTCTGTGGTTCATCTGGCCATTCTGGCCCTCTGTCAGCCTCTTCTTACGAAGCGGATTCGCAAAGGTGTCAAGATAATTTCTCTGCTCGCTCCTGGCCTCCTGCCCCACCCCGGACATCTGCAAATCCCCTACCACTCCCTTTACCTCAGGATACGTCGATCCAAATTCCACATGTACGTCATGTAACTTCAGCTTCCTCGCTTGCATCATCTCCCTGCTGCTCAATGTTGCCTTCTGGAAGCTTTCGTGATTTCAACCGTTTACCGTCAGGAAACCAATGTATGCATCCGGAGCCTCTTCCGACTCCAGAGAAGGTCATAAATCCATGTAAATTTCGTTCTTTCACTTTGGAAGAACTAGCTACACGGTGTTTAGACTTTTCTCACAAATGCTGTATCGGAGAAGCTTGTTCTGAAACCATTTACAAGACTTGGATTGACGAAGACTGCGCTAGCTCAAAGCGGGAGGTTGCTATCGTATACCTTCAAGAACAGTGCTCTCAGGTATAATCTTAATATGGGTTGCGATAACATTCCTGTACGTCAAATGATGTATGATTTCATTGGGTGATGTATGATTTCATTGGGCAGCTGATATTGTAAACCTGACCTAATTGTCTGGCTCTGGTAAATAATTAGTTCTAGTTGAAGTCTCTGCTTACAAAGAAGCGCGCTTAATTTCTTGCCAGGATGACGAGGAATTCGTCTTGCACATGTCAGAAGCTTAGCGGAAGCTAGGAACTCACATCTTTGCATGCTTGTTGGCTATTCCATGGAAAAATATTCGTGGCCAATTGGTGATAAAGTTGCTCCAAGGAAAAGGCTGCTTATTATGAGCATCTGCCGAACGGTACTCTTGATAGGCATTTGTATGGACGAGATGATCGTCCATCTTTGGACTGGTACACCAGGATAAAGGTTGCGTTAGATGCTGCAAGAGGTTTGATGGAACTTCACGACAAGTTTCTAGACAAGGTCAGTAAATCTAATCATTAATTGTGTTGTGTGATGAATTTAAATCGTCCAGAATTTTTTAGGTAAGGTCGATGAAGCTGTGTCTCAATTGTTCATGACTCTGTTTCCCAAACGCACTCGTGCAGGCTATGTACTTGGACTTTAGACCATTCTATATCGAGCTCGATAGCAATCTTCTCTGGAAAGCTCACAGGGTATGGCTTGACAAAAGACTTCAGCTTAAGGGACCTCGAGGATAAGCCATCGATGGTGAGTAATAACTTTATTAGTTTACAAACACCAGAAATGACCCGTTTATGGCTTGAGTACTGGATTGATTTCTAAATGCCAATACTTGACAATTATCCTAGTGGCTATGGCTTACTATTTTCATATTTGTGACCTCCATCGCAGATCTCCCCATACCTCGCACCAGAGACTCTTCAGAAAGGAGAACTGTCTGTACAGAGTACCGTGTGGAGTTTCGGAGTGGTGCTTTTGGAGCTCCTAACAGGGCGACGGAATTGGGACGAGCTTTCGCAGCAGAGGAGCGAGACCCTAGTTAAATGGTGCACAGGATTTCTGAAAGATGCAGCGAAGCTCTTTCGAGTCATAGATCCCGAATTGAAAGGCCGCTATCCTGCAAGAGACGTAAAGACAGTTGGCAGCTTGGCCTTACAGTGTCTACAAAACGATTCGCATCTTCGACCAAACATTGGCTATGTGGTCGAGGTACTGAAATCTGTTCACCGGCGCATGCCAACCCCCCAGCACATAAGCAGATGTGAACCAGCAGAATGCACAATACATTCAGCTAGCAAGCGTAAATCTCTAAAGCAGGCATTACACGAACTCAATCCTGAAGATGATTTGCCAAGATTATCGTCCTTGAGCGAAGTTCCTGCCAGTAGGCCAGTGAAGATGCAAGGACGGTTGCAGGGGAATTCCACAAATTCGTTGTCTAGACTGTCTACATCTTCACGCTCATCGTTGTCTGCTCATCCAGCTTTGCACTTGAAAGAAAGGAAAAACTCAACCATCTGCAAAGTGCAGGCT
>CM055099.1:19418529-19509241 GCA_029204225.1 Diphasiastrum complanatum
AGTCTCCGGGGCGCTAGCATGCCAAGGCAAGAGCCATGACAACATTCCAGCAAGGGAGGTTGAGACTTGGTTGGAGCTCGCCCTGAGTCGCAACCCACACTCCCCTATAGTATTGGTGTGATTCGGCACCTCCCTCATATCAAGCACTCTACCCAAGCTGGTAAAGCACGTTTTTCTCTCTCTAAGATTTTCTCTTTCTAAAAAGTCATTTTCTCTCTCTAGATTTTATTGATCCCCAGGCTTCCTTTAATCATGCCTAGATCGTGTGAGGTGATTGCACATCAATCTGAGCTCTCTGGACTCCGCTAGAACCGATCAAAGATTTTTAGCCATAGGAACTTGGCGCCGGCTGGATTCTGGTCACAGTGGCGCTGGGAGCAGCAGGGGCACTGCTGGCGCCGGGAACATAGCTGGCACCGGAAGTAAAGCTTGTAAAGGTAGCTTTACAACATCCACCCCACCTTTATAAAATCTGATGTCCTCATTAGATGTCAGATTAAAGTAAAGGTGTCTCCCAATTAAAATAACTATACATTTAAGCTACTTGGCACAGTACTCAATTTACTGGCCACTTTTTATTAACATTGAAGTTGGCACACCACAAGTCGGAGGCTCAGCTCTTTGTACTGAAAAATTACATAACTTGATCATATATCTTTGTTTGGGAAAAGCGTAGATTTGATATCGCTTTCGTAAAACCCGAGAACCTTATTAACTGGTGACAGAGGCCTTTCTTTGAAATGTTCGCCCCTGTCGCTTCTGACTTTCGACTTTGGAACTCCTTTGAGCTCCTGATTTGTCCTTGATGCACTTTGTGTTGAGCTCCCTGAGCCAAAGGATTTATCGTTTGATTGCCCACTTTATGGTCCACTCCGTGCCTTGTTGCTTCTGCACCTTGATTTCTCTCCTTGTCCCAGCCTGATCTTAATACTTTTCCATCTTGGCTCTTTAAGGTAGGCAAAGATTGAGTACTCCGCAATGCACCTCTCACTTAGCTTGAAGTAGCTCTTTGAATCAGCCCAAATGTAACCATTGACCTCGTGGAAAGCCAAAGGGTCGCACCAGTTTGATCCGCATCCAAACTATCTCTTCGCGTTTGTTTGAAGCACCATGTCCGTCGCGCAAAACTTGACTTTCACAATTCCATCACTGGTCAGTTGCCTCACAGTCAAAACAAGAAGTGTACATCGAGCTTGTCTTCAAGTAGCTCTATTTGAATCAGACACATGCACCTAGAGTTTGCACTAGTCCGATCTCAACGCAAACTGTCCCTTAGCGTCCGTTTGAAATACCAAGTCTCTCATGCAAGACTCAACTTTTACAGTTCCTTCATTGATCAGCTGCCTTACACGTAACACAAGCCAGCGTACTCATATGTTTCCTCATCATTGCTGGTCCAGATAAAGCCTATAACAGACTTTCCTTTCCACAACAAAAACTTGTCAACTTATTAGGTCCAAAGTTCGCCAGTCTCCTCATGTGAGTATGGCTAGGTCACCTTGAATTTGCCCCCGTTTTGATCAACTCATTCAAAATTTGCCCCAAGAGAGAGGTGTGTGTGATAGTTCCCCTCCACTTATAGAATCAACTGATCGCACTTAGAGTAGAGTTCTTCGGACAAAAAGCCTTTCCAGCACTTTGCTTCCCATCTGCTAGGATTATGGCTCGATTCAACTTGTTGTCAATCTCTAAAGAGGATCCTAGTCTTTCCCCTTTGAGGAAGAACCCAACTGATACTGGATATCACCCATGCTCAGTGAGTTCCAGTTTCAAATGTGGCCGTCTCAAATGAAGACCAACTGCTCCATAGAAGATCTCCCCTAAAATTGCCCTTTCCAACTTTGACTTCCTGCTTGCGTCTGGTGGGCGTTGTCGCAAATGAGACTAACCCAAGAAACAAGGCTAGCCATCCATCCTTTGCAAACATTGAGTCGTTTTGTTGCCGTTCACGTGCGAGTACTTGAACTGCAAATCTGTCCCACAGATTCTGTAGTCCTCTTTGTTTGATGGTATCAACCTTCAAAAGAAAAGGTTCCTTCTCGAGCCATCAGCTCCTTGTATCACAGACAATCATGCAAACCAGGCAAAGCACGAGTACTAAGACTCACCACGAATACATACAAGTAAGACACTCAGGCAGGTTTACTAACAAGTAACAAAGACAAGGTCCCCCTTTGAGATGGTCCTGCCAACGGACCTTTGCCTGGCCGCGCCCATACAAATCGATCACAGAATCAGCCCACATAGGACACCCCTCCAACTATCCGTGCTTTCACCATTAAGCAGCACATTGCCTCAGTCACGTCCCACCACTTTTTGGTCGATAGCCCTTATAGCTAAACGATCGGCAGCTATCCCGCACCGACAGCTAACCACCCGAATTCGAACAACATCTCTGTATCAATGGTTAACCCGTACAGTTCGAATATGTCACCCTGCACCCCATAAGACACAGACCGTGCTAACACCAATCTATTGCAGCACACTGCCTCATCTGTCCTACATGCAGACAATGCCAGGCCCGAACCGCGAAAACTGACCGTGCTTACACCTCAAGGGCAGCACCTTGACTCATCCAGTCCCCCGTTCTGCCGACCACTCCGACCGTGGATGCACCCGTGCTTACATTGTGGACAACACTTTGCACAACAGTTGTCCTGATGAACCCAAACAATGGCCATTTCCATGAGATCCACATAGCTGACCGGCCAGTCAACTCTAAAACCACATGTAGCGCAGGCATCCCAAAGGGAGCCGGGAACCACGACTTAACTTCCCAGCTTTCAACTCATGCCGTCCAAACCCACTTGACATACAAGCAGCCAACTCACCAATCACGATCAGGCTTAACCAACTTGAAGTTCGGAAACCAACATTGAGATCCAACCTGGCGCCATGGCAGATCGGGGGTCCCGATGTGGGTGACTTCCCTCCAAGCAAGTCGCCCGACATACATCAAACTTGACCAACTCGAAGCTTCGTTACAAACGAGTAACATCCATTCCAAGCAAGCGGTCTGACTTACATCAGACTTAACCAACTGAAAGCTTCGTCATGAGCGCTGGAAGCCAACCTGGCGCTACGCCAGACTGGACAGCCATAAACAGGTAACTTCCACCCAAGCAAGCCATCCAACTCAGCCGACAAGTTAGAGCCCATTCCCCAAGAGCTTAATCCATTCACGTTCATGCAAGGAACACTCAGAACCACAAGCCGCGACAGATATGGAGACAACCAGTTCCTGGACCAAATGGTCCCGACAGCATACCGCTGGCGCCACGGACCGAACGGCATACCGCTGGCGTCCCGGGATACGACCCTCAACTATGTGCCAACTTAAAAATTTGGAAGCGGCCTTACAACTGGCGCTTTTACCGAACACTGAAACCCAGAAGGTAATCATAGTCAGTTTGAGAAAAATCCCACTTTATTGATAAATCTGAGAAGGTTACATTTCAAGTGTGTGACCGACCCTAGTCTCCGGGGCGCTAGCATGCCAAGGCGAGAGCCATGACAATATTCCAGCAAGGGAGGCTGAGACTTGGTTGGAGCTCGCCCTGAGTCGCAACCCGCACTCCCCTATAGTATTGGTGTGATTCGGCACCTCCCTCATACCAAGCACTCTACCCAAGCTGGTAAAGCATGTTTTTCTCTCTCTAGGATTTTCTCTTTCTAGAAAGTCATTTTCTCTCTCTAGATTTTATTGATCCCCAGACTTCCTTTAATCATGCCTAGATCGTGTGAGGTGATTGCACATCGATCTGAGCTCTCTGGACTCCGCTAGAACCGATCAAAGATTTTTAGCCATAGGAACTTGGCGCCAGCTGGATTCTGGTCACAATGGCGCCGGGAGCAGCAGGGGCGTTGCTGGCGCCGGGGACATAGCTGGCGCCGATGGCGCCGAAAGTAAAGCTTGTAAAGGTAGCTTTACAACACATCAGCTCCTTGTATCACAAGCAACCATGCAAACCAGGCAAAGCACGAGTACTAAGACTCACCACGAATACATACAAGCAAGACATTCAGACATGTTTACTAATAGATAAGAAAGACTAGGGCTCCCTTTGAGATAGCCCTGCCAAAGGACCTTTGTCTAGCCACGCCCATACAGATCGATCACAGAATCAGCCCGCAGAGAACACCCATTCAACTATCTGTGCTTTCACCATTAAGTAGCACATTGCCTCAGTCACGCCCCACCAACTCTGGTCGATAGCCCTTATAGCTAAACGATCGGCAACTATCCCACATTGGCAGCTAACCACCCGTGCTTTACACCCGAATTCGAACAACATCTCTGTATCAATGGTTAACCCGTACAGTTCGAATATGTCACCCTGCACCTCATAAGGCACAGACCGTGCTTACACCAATCTAATTGCAGCACACTGCCTCATCTGTCCTACATGCAGACAACGCCAGGCCCGAACCGCGAAAACTGACCGTGCTTACACCTCAAGGGCAGCACCTTGACTCATCCAGTCCCTCGTTCTGCCGACCACTCCGACCGTGGACGCACCCGTGCTTACATTGTGGGCAGCGCTTTGCACAACAGCTGTCCTGATGAACCCCAAACAATGGCCATTTCCATGAGATCCGCATAGCTGACCGGCCAGTCGACTCTAATACCACATGTAGCGTAAGCATCCCAAAGGGAGCCGGGAACCACGACTTAACTTCCCAGCTTTCAACTCATGCCGTCCAAACCCACTTGACATACAAGCAGCCAACTCGCCAATCACAATCAGACTTAACCAACTTGAAGTTCGGAAACCAACATTGAGATCCAACCTGGTGCCATGCCAGACCGGGGGTCCCGATGTGGGTGATGTCCCTCCAAGCAAGCCGCCCGACATACAAACTTAACTAACTCAAAGCTTCGTTACAAACGAGTAACATCCATTCCAAGCAAGTCGTTTGACTTAAATCAGACTTAACCAACTGAAAGCTTCATCACGAGTGCTGGAAGCCAATCTGGCACCACGCCAGACTGGATAGCCATAAATAGGTAACTTCCACCCAAGCCAACCATCCAACTCAGTCGACAGGTTAGAGCCCGCTGTTCCCCAAGAGCTTAACCCATTCACATTCATGCAAGGAACACTCAGAACCACAAGCCACGACAGATCTGAAGACAACCAGTTTCTGGACCGAATGGTCCCGATAGCATATCGCTGGCGCCTCGGACCGAATGGTCCCGACTGCATACCACTGGCATCCCGAGATACGACCCTCAGCTATGTGCCAGATCAAAAAGTTTGAAGCGGCCTTATGATTGGTGCTTTTAGCGAACATTGAAACCCAGAAGGTAATCCGAGTCAGTTTGAGGAAAATCCCACTTTAATAATAAATCTGAGAAGGTTACATTTCAAGTGTGTGACCGACCCTAGTCTCCGGGGCGCTGGCATGTCAAGGCGGGCACCGAGACAACATTCCAGCAAGGGAAGCTGAGACTTGGTTGGAGCTCGCCTTGAGTCGCAAACCCGCATTCCCGTATAGTATTGGTGGGATTCACCACCTCCCCTCATACCGAGTGCTCTACCCAGGCTGGTAAAGCACGTTTTCTCTCTCTAGAATTTATTGATCCCCAGGCTTCTTTTAATCATGCCTAGATCGTGTGAGGTGATTGCACATCGATCCGAGCTCTCTGGACTTCGCTAGAACCGATCAAAGATTTTCAGCCATAGGAACTTGGCGCCGATTGGATTCTGGTCACAGTGGCGTCAAGAGCAGCACCGGTGTCGGTGGCGCCGAGAGCAGCAGTGGCGCTGCTGGCGCCGGAAGTAAAGCTTGTAAAGGTAGCTTTACAACAATGATGTTGGGATGAAGGCTATAATAGGCCCACTAATGAGAGAAGTATTACACATGAAGTTATCATTTGTGGTGATGGTTGCTCTGATTTTTGTAGATTATTTATGGTCGATTATTTTGGTTTTGATTTGCATTATGATTATGCTATTTTTGATGAATTTATTAGTACCTATATGTGATAACTTTTTGCTATTTTAAACTATTTTTCATGCTTGCACATGTATCTTGGTTTTGTATATTTGTGTTAAAATTTTGATATGGTAAAGTTTACATGGTTTTAGCATCGTCGTGATCATGGCAATCTATCTTGATGATTCTCTCAAAGTCTAATTGTCCATTTTAGGTGAGTTTGAGTTAGAAAAAAACTCCTTTTGTTCTTTTACTTTCTAAAACTTTTTATTTATGATTTTTAAGATGCTTGACAAAGCTTTTAAACTTGTTTGTTTATGGATAACTTTTCTAGATGTCTAAGAATGAGCCTAAAATTATATGAAAGGTAGTAGTTGCAAATAGCCACTTCCACATGGCAAAAGCTTAGTGGTCAAGAACATATCCTATGATGACTTTGTAGCTACATCTATGTTATATGTTGAGGGGTTGAAACTTGGAAAGTAATAAGCCATGTGGACCCATGGGCGAGGTGACTCATGTGGCCAGCTACTTCCCATAATTGTTGACCTCTCAACGGTTTCAAAACATACCTTCGAACGGGGAGCTGGTCTCCCAACTTTTTCATTTGATAGTTAGTATTTATTCTAGCACTTTGGTTAGATCTGTCTCTCTCCAATACGTCACCATATCTACTCAAAACCCTCAAAAAATCCTTCAAAAATCTCTCTCTCTCTCTCTCTCTCTCTCTCTCTCTCTCTCTCTCTCTCTCTCTCTCTCTCTCTCTCTCTCTCTCACACACACACACACACACACACACACACACACACACACACACACACACATTATGAAATCTAATGCCATTTTGAAAGCAGAAAGTTCAAACTTCTTAACACTTTTTGGAGGGAGTTTTTGATCTTTTACGTCATCATGCCCAATATGTCTTTTGGTCTACATCCATGGAAATTTGGGGTATCACACTCATGACCTCATATTTAAAAGTATAAAAGCTTTTATGCCAATGGATTGGATGGTGTATCGTGATGCCATGCTTAAAAGTCCATAGCCAAGAGCCACATAACTTACCATCCTCCACACAAATGAAAAATACAAAAACCAAATCTCAAGGACAAAAAGGAGAAGAAACAAAATTTCATGTGACACCACCATATTCCTTCCTATGGTCCACACAATCAAAAATATATGTATACCAAACCTCATGGGCAAAAAGGAGAAAGAAAACAAATTTCATGTGACACCAAAGCATTGGAAGGTTAGCATGTGTCACCGAGGCATTGCTTTGGAATGTTGTCATAAATGGCAACCCATTTATCATGTGGCACCAAAGCATTGGAAGATTGCAACCCCTTTATCTATATGCATTTTATGTGGCACCAAACCATTGTAAGGTTGCCCTAAAACAACAAACCGTTTGTGTGGACCATGGGCCTCGAGGCCAGTGGCCCAGCTCCTGTGCACAGTGCGGCTCCTCTGGGGCTGGCCATTGCGTTGTTGCAGGGTTCCAGCGTTTTGCATCGCGCAACCTCATCCGTGCAAGCATGGCATATACGCCCATGTGGCAATCCCCTGCCCAGCTTCGTGGTGTCTGATCTCCGTAAGCCCCCATATCACCTCACTCTGTTCTTTTGTCAAAGAAAATTTGTAAACCACAAAGGACTCAAATCTTCACACCGACCGCTTGATGCGACTACTTGATGTTAACCGCGCTTCTCAGCAAACTTTCCAATGATTTGGGGATGCGTAGCAAGATGTGCAAAAATCCGATGCTGGGCAGCTCAGTCTTTAAAGAGATATCGGCCCTTTAAGAGACGGTGACAGCCATGTTATCCTCTTTAGTATTTATCATGTTTCAGTTCCTTGGTGTTAATTTCTCAGCCTTATACTGTTATACGCAAATCCTGTGACGTGTTCCTTTTGACTCTTTGAGATCTTTGTACTGCCTTTTTTCCAAGCCCATCATCATCGCATAGAAAGGACTTTGAAACTGAACTTTGTCCTGCCCCAAGGGCCAAAGATGCATGTGACATCATTCAAATCATAAATGTAAGACCATCATCGGAAGTTTGTGATCTACTAAGCATGGTATTATACAATATATAAAAACAGAGGGCAGGATTTTGTAAGAACATAGATGGGACGCATTGGCAGGATCTCGAGAAAACATGATGTCACCGTAACTACAAACAAGAACTTTGTGATATTAGACCTCAAAGGCCTTGCCATAAGGATGAAATTGTTGGACTGAGAAAGGAAAATGATCTTTATTTTTTTTGAGGATTAAACAAATGCATTTATTAGCTTTTTAGCTAAAGAGCTAAGTATCATTAAGTTAAGTTATCGTGATTATTCAATTGTTCGTTTTTAACATTTCAAGTTGCAAGAGCTTACACTATCACATTCACTATCACAAAAGTAACTAAAGTTTTTACAATCTTAAAATTAAGATTGAATATTGGGATTAAAAAGACTAAATTGTGTATAAAATAAATAGGTGATTTTCATTTAATGATAATTTTCTACAATGGGTTGAATATTTTGATTGTGATATATGTTCGTCATTTTGGAATTTTGAAGTTGGCAAGGATTCAAGAATATTCATGATTAATATTCACAAAAATCATGATTAATAGTTCAATATTATAGTATTCATGATCAGTATTTACAATAATCACGATTAGTATTCACAAAAATCACAATGAATATTCACAAGTATTCACAATAATTATGAGTAGTCACAAAAATCACGATGAATATTCAGTATTCAAGATCAATATTCACAATAATCACGATCAGTATAATATTCACAATAATCATGCGTATTTACATTGAGCATTATGATACCATAGAGAGGAGTTATATTCAGATGGGTCAAAGCTGTGTGGTAAAACTAGTTGAGGAGGGAGTGTGAAAAATGTCATCTAGTCAAGTTGGTCTAAATTGGCAATTGGGAGGCCAAAGTGAACTTCCAACTCAGAGACTTATTTTTTTATGTCAATAAGACCTAAAAATAGTGTCTTTACTATTTTTAGTAGGTATTCAACTTGGTAAAGTCAGATTTGGATCTATCCTAATTGGCTAATGTGCTGGATACATTGCATCTAGTCAAGTTAAACTAGGTTTTTGGAAAAGTACCTAGAAACTACTATTTTAGGGCAATTTTTTGGCAAGTGGCCAAATGACACATTTCCTACTATAAATAGCTATACAAGCGTGGAGAACAAATCTTATTGCTCTCATTTTGTATGGAAAACCTACCTTCATTGATTCTATATCTATTTCTTGCATATTCTCTTGATACCTTGTGTACAATGCAATTTTCTTGTTGTACTTAAATCCACACATGTGAATGCTGAGGTGCGGCTGATGACCTCAGAAGGATTAACAACAATAGATAAACTTGAAAAACTAAAGCGATGGTTCCTTCAACACAAGAAAAAATATCATTCAAAGAAAAACCAAAAAATTGTCAAAAGATGCACATTATGCATCAATTAATTTGAAACAACCATCTATGAACATGTCAAACCAATAACTATAAAATCATAACATTTTTTTTAATGTTTGTGTCTTGACACATGAGCCAATGCACAATGATAACTCGCCTTCATGATTTATGATACATTCTCTAATATTTGTCTGCCCTTGCCCTCAACTCATTGATTATCACCTCCTCCTAGTCTAACTTTTTCTAATTGACGTCAAATATTCATCTACAAATCAATGATATAGCATCACAGAAACCTAGCCATGCATTCCCTCCTTTGCTTTATTTCTACCCTATCCTCAGGGAAAAAAGTCTCCTTCACGACATTTTGACATGTACATATTCATCATAGCTTAAATTACTCCAAAATCTTTCATACACATCCCCTGTTAACAATATTTTATGCCCATTATAAAAATTAGTTGAGTTTGTGTAGCTACAACTTCCTTTCTGCAGCGCTGTTAGTTGAGAAGTTTTGCTTTTGTTCACACTCTCTTTACATAATGATGGATATGAATGGGATGGACATTGGTTCCTTACAAGTTGGCTATATTCTCATCTGATGTCTAAGTTTTGGAGTCTTACATTTGCATGCCCACGTAGTAAGGGCCTAGTGACCATAGCGTGTACATGCACATATAGATAGATATTGACCCTCATTCTTGGAGTGCAAAAGTACCTTATTTTTCATTGGAAATAATATCAAACTAATAAACAGACTAGTTAAATCATTGGCCATATCGAAGAGCAAAACATTCGGCCAATCGGTATATTGGGGATGTAGCTCAGATGGTAGAGCGCTCGCTTAGCATGCGAGAGGTACGGGGATCGATACCCCGCATCTCCAATTTCTTCTAACTTACTCAAGTTCCTTTCATACAGTCGGCTGTTTTAAAGCATCCTTGAATTTTAAGGTGTATTTGCTGAACCGGCAAATCTTTGTCATATATATATATGGGCAGATTAGTACAGAGACCACTTAATATATTGTTCACGCAATTTCAGTCCCAATAATTGAAAGCTTTTGCAAATTCCTGTATCCGACGTTTAATGTCCGAGCTGAAATCTGAAGAGAAGATTGGAGATGAGGTTCGGAAGTTGTAGTCGCACGACTCCGTTCCAAAAACTCGTGAGCAGCGTCGTTGGCAGCGGGAAGTGATAAGATTTGAAATAAAGAGAGGATGAGTGATTTTGTGTGATGTATTGATGAGTTGATTGTGTATTTGTTTGCATGCATCGATTAGAGTAACTAACTCAATTCAGTGATGAATTTCTCAATTAACTCTCCCTCTCTCAAGAATCAAGATCAGTCTAGATCATTCGGGATTTTGATTTTTTATATGGGGCACGGCCAACATTGTCGTCTCTCACCATTTTCGCCCGCATAAGGATTTCTTCTTATTTCTCATCTTTTTAAGCACTGAAACCCTAACTTTGACTAAGGGCCGTTTCTGAGCATTTGTGTTTGCTACACTTCTTCAAGACAAATATTTTAGCCAATGCACAAGGAGACTCGGCCGATTGCAAGATTTGCTTATGCATAATGCCAGGTGCTCAGGTTTGCTTTGTATTCTGAAAGCACCTCCGTGAGCAAAATATACATCCACATTTCTCTCTCCTCCGGAATCTATCATTCTCTCTACAATGTGCATTCTCTCTCTACGAAATATAAGTTCTCTCTCTCTCTACAGAAGGCCTTCCACCATACATAAAATGGAGTGCCTCCATATCATTTCCAGAGGTTAACCGGCTCAACTAGCTCATCACCGCATAAAAAACCCCTAATGGGTAACACACCAACACTCATCATTGGATAAAACGTTTTCTTCATTACATAGTACACTCACTATCCTTTCTCACTTTGGGGTCTTGCACCCATTTCCAGTTCATTTATTAGCTCCAAAGCCCTAGCTCCAATGTAGGGTTTTCAACATTTGCATTTAATTGATCTCATTAGGAAGGATGTTGTAGCCAACACTATAAAGAAGTGTTTGTTTCAAGTTTTGCTTATGGGACAAATGTAGATCTCACATGTCAATTCAAAATACCTAATCACCCCCAATTGGCACCCAAATTTCAGTTTTAAAAAAAAAAGGCCCTAACTAATGACATGAACCAATCAAAATGTGTTTTATCTATCACTAGGCCATAATATTGACCATGAAAAAGTCATCAAAGAGGACAAAGTAGAATGTGTACTTTGCCTTGTATTGTACTAGTAAATATTGTAAATCAATTTTTTTTAATGGACTTCACCTTTTTTGGCCTTGCCTTGCAAAGGCAATACTATGTGTTGAGGTTGGTCAATGGAGTTTGCAAGAAAGTCAACGTTAAAGAACAAATGATGGTGGCGGTCTAGACCTTGGTGGAGGGCTTAATTACTCAACATGAAGGTGAATGTGCATGCATGGAAAAAAGCAAACGACAATTGTTCTATGCATGCTTGATTTGACAAACATCCATACATGCAAATTACCAAGAATCTATTAAATGCTAGTATATAGTATTGCATGCCACCAAAAAAGGGGCATGAAAAGCCAATCACAAAATTTAATAGACTGCGCCTGTCGTAGAGAGCAAGTGCGAGAGAGAGAGAGAGAGAGAGAGAGAGAGAGAGAGAGAGAGAGAGAGAGAGAGAGAGAGAGAGAGAGAGAGAGAGAGAGAGAGAGAGAGAGAGAGAGAGAGAGAGAGAGAGAGAGAGAGAGAGAGAGAGAGAGAGAGAGAGAGAGAGAGAGAGAGAGAGAGAGAGAGAACATGATCTGATCCAACCTTTTTGCAAGCAGATTAGGAGAAGTGAAAAGGATTACGGATGGTGCAGCTGCAGCACCTCTCCAACAGTGGTTGCGCTAGTACATGATCATCAGATCGCTGGGATTTTTCTTTTGTTGCAAATCGTGATGTTTGGATTCGCTTTTGTGCTTGGCCATTTGCTTCACACTGCACAAATGAAAGTTTTATTATCTACACAAGGCAATTGCTTCACTTTTGATTGGTAAGTGCCTTTCGAGTCCAATTTTTTACTACAACAAAAGTAGTTTTTCTCTATTCATTGGAATCATTGTTGCAACAAAAGCAATTTATTTCTTGGTGTAATGGTCAATGCTATTTTGATTGCATTCACTCCAAGTTTGCTTCAGTTGAACTTGTTGGAAGAACTTGCTTCTGCTTGAGGAGCATTTGAAAGAACTAAAGGTAGAGTTTAGGGATATTATGTCAGGCATAGATGGACCTAGCCACTGAGAACAGTTTCCTCTGTTGCAAAAGGTTGTGCAGAACAGATTGGGTCTGTCAATTGAAATTTCTGAAATGCAAACACATAGAATTCAGCTTGAAATTCTAGTGGCCATAAAGCCTGAAATTCAAGCATGTCTTCATCCGGACATTATTGTTAAAAAATGAGATTTGAGGACTATCTATCAAGCTTTGAATCAAGGCAAGAGCTCATCTACAACAAAAGTTACGATCATCCAAAGAGAAGCTACTTTTTCACATTCACATTCACTATGAGAGGCAAAACCAAGCATGTTGCTCTCGGGTAGAGGGAGAAAATATAAAGTTTGGTTGCGAGAAAAATTTGCAAGAGCTTCACTAGCATAGATGAGCAATGAATTCGAAATCAGCCCTTTTATAGGCTAATTTGGAAGGTCTATTAGACAAAGTACTAGTTTGGCTTATTAGTTTTGGACAAAAATTTGCAGGCATGACCAGTACTATGAAAATAGCTTCCAAAATTCTCGGTGAAGGTTTTGTAGCTGTCAACCCTTGCCTAGGTGCATCCTTCACCTAGGTATTGTATTTAGTAAAAAATTTCAAATCTCAACCTTCGTCCAACCTAATTTTGGTGTTCTCTGTCAAGTCGATGAAGGTTCATAATGAGTGCAACTTGCTCAAGGGTTCCCAAATTAGCATAGCTCTGAACTCTTGCCTAGCTGCAAAATAGGTACTTTCTCTGCAAACCAACATTTACCCAACTCAATATAGGTAGATATGAGTTGGATGTATCAACTGGCAACTCGGAGAAGGTTCATATGACTGTTTGAATGAAGATCTGACTAAATAGTAATTTTTTAGTCATTTTTCATCAAAAATTGAGTCCTGAAAAGGTTGGAAATTAAGTCCATAGTTTCCTCCTTGTGATAACTTCTATTTCAAGATTTTTCCTACACATTTTTTTTTATCATTGATCTAGGGTCAGATGCAACTTACTTTGGTTCTATGTTGGCTCATCTGATACATGCAGGAATTATAGAACTCAGATTGCCGAACTATTTGAAAAACGACTGCATCGGGCTTCCGGCTGATCTTCATCCATGGATCAAAGACTAAAGGATAATCAATCCTATACTCCTATTTACATTCGAATGTCAAGTCAAGTTATTTGAAGGACATTGAAGACCTGGCCATCTTCAACAACTTCAACAAATTTCCATTTTGAACAAGTCTGTAGAAATTGACTATCTTTGCAACAGTCTACATAATTGAATTGTTTTTTGCACAATTCGCATTTTTCCGAAAGGTGAAAAATTTGAAGTGCCTATCTAATTTGACGAAATAAAAGTTTTAAGCTCATTGTCGCATTTTTACAAAATGCGAATGCAAAATATGTGACAGAGGCGACAACCTCTGCATTCTGACAACTTCGAGCTATTTGACCGAAACTACCGCCCAAAGGCACCTCCAAGGCATTGCAAAGTCAATGCTATTGTCACAATGCGAAGACTAACCGCTAAGACATCGCAAGGAACTGCCAAGGCTCCGCCTAGCCACCGCAAGACTCCGCAGAATACAAAAGCAACTACGGTTGTGGTCAACATGCGGTTGCGACCCTGAGTACAACAAAGTACTTAGTTAGATGACAAGCATTTATTGTAATGTAGTGTATAAATACATTTTCATTACGCACTCTATGTGATGCTCCACCAATAGAGCGAATGATATCGAGCATCCAAGTTACGCCTCCATTCTTGGCTGTAATGTACTCAGTGTTGTTCATGCTTTCATTTTAATATAGAAGCAACATGTTCTATCATCTATGTTTAACGTAGATGTATGATGTTGTTATTTGATTACACTCTTACTGCTTGTTCACTCACTCTGATCAGATCATGGACGTCTACAACTCCTCAAAATCTAATCAAACGATGACTATCTTTGACGCCTGAGGAACTTGCATTATCACACAACACTATGACTTTACATTCTGAACTGAACTTCGTTCTGAATCTGATTTACAGTAATACCTCACCTCTTCTAATCTCTTCGGTGGACTGTACTTATTTTTACTTGGGTATGTACCAAACTCAAAAGTTTGAAGGAATGATTTCTAATTCACATCCACTTAATTAGGTACTCTAGAAATGCATAAGGAATAGATCCAAAACCACATTTAAGAAGAAACTCCCTAATTTGATGTTTTGAAATCAAATTACTCAAAAATTGTCAAACTAGCTCAAGATTTGTTGCCTTATGGAACGTTAAGCCATCTACACCTTCGATGCTTTTAAAAAATCAAATGCTTAAAAGTATGAACAACAAATATTGACTCCAAAAAATAGAGAATTCACAAAGAATTTAGATCTCCAAGCTTTCTTGCTTCCCAAACATACACATATATACATAGAAGGATTGATGATCATCAAGCCCCATACAAATAATGCTTTCATAACTTTTAATGTGTGAATGACTACAAAAGTTCATTCGCTTGAACAAAACACCTAAACTAAATAGAGTTCAGATTTTTGCATTAGAAAACAATTGATGTACCATCCTGGTAAAGGAATACCCCCTACCACATAGTTGCTAGCATCTGTTTGAATCACAAATGGCCTATTTGAATAATTTAAAACTCTATTCAATTCATCAATTCAAAATTTGAATGGATTTTTTTACACTTTTATTTCACATTTGTAAAAAGTTGTTAGGGATGGTATTTTAGCATGGTCCATAATAAACCTTTAAAAAAAATCTTGTAAAGCCGAAGAATGATTTCACATCACATTGTGTTTGCAATCATAACCATTCATGTACCTTACAAAATCACTTGTGTTGCTACAATCAAATATGATATGACCCAAGGGCTAGAGTTTGGTTTAAAAGAACTCACATGCCGACTCTTCAGCATAAGACTCTAAAATAGAATGAAAATGCTCTCATACTTCTCAAGGTAGAGTTAGACTATAAATCAATATGTTATTCACACATTACCATGTACCTTTCTAGATTTGGACGAAAGATATAGTTGGAATATGTCAAGTGCATCACGCATATCCAAAAATTAGATTAGCATGTGCAATGTCTAAAACATGAAAATTAACCAATTCTCTATGATCTTGAATCATCAATGGGATATTAGGCACTCTAATTTTCCAAGTCTCCAACTCGGCTCATGAAACTAGATAAACTTGATATTTATGATTGTTGGCTTGATTAGTTGTCAGGCTTAGTTTCCACACAAGATGAAAGTTTATAAAATTATGAGTTGAACCATTGCCTAATAAAATCCTAACTTCTTGATTCTTAATTGTGTTCACACTCAAAATCACACATGTTAATTTGCAGAATTTTACCTTTACCACCAGGGATTTCGATCATTTTGTGTTGTAGAGTTTTTTTCTTTTCAGGACAAAATTTCATCACATGCCTAGGCTTGTTACAAATGAAACAAAGATTTGTCTTTATAACCTTGATCTGGGACAAAATTTTCCTTCTTCTTCTTCTTCTTTGGTGGTTTTGATGTCATTTGATCCAATTCATCAAAATACTTTGGAGCTCGGTCTAGACCTCACTTCTTCTCCTTCTTGGTTTTTGAGGTGGATGAAATTTATTGAAATCGTCTCCTGGATGCCACCATTGTGGAATGATATACTTTTGCTATACAAGCATTTTCGAGGTTCTGAAGCACACTTCTTCTACATTTTTTCTCGTAATCGACAGCCAATTTTGGATTGAATGATTGAACTTGATTCTAGAGATCCATAAATTCTTGGATATGAGAGTCTAAACTCTTATTTTCCATCTTATAGTTCATGAATTTTTGATAATAATCAACATCATCAAATATGACAAAAGCTTTTTTGAAAACTTCCACAAATGCAAATAGTGGATTTGACTAATAGGTCTTGCCATCATGACAATGTTTTTTTACAAAGAAATAAACTACTCTCTTGATCTTCTCTTTAGAAATTCCATGGAGATTAAAATATCTGTTCGATTTCACGATCCAATTCTCTACCACTTTCGGCTATTTCTTCTTCTTCTCCCCCGAGTAGGTCTCAGGTTGGAATCTGATATTCTTGTTGAATGAAAATCTTGGGCTGCAAAGTGAGAGTCTCCTCCTCAAAATAATCATGAGAAATACTAGCTTGCCACAAGATCCAACTATGGTGTGAAGCACATACAACTAAAGTTTGAAATGTCATCATCTTGTTAGTGACTTCATCCAACAAAACAATGAACTCCAAATTGTTATCCTTCCAATGATGGTCTTCATTCCTTGGAGATTCAAGTGTGAATAGGTCACAAGATGAGGCTTTTAAATCTTTCTTTGAAACTTGAATCAAAGTAGTGGTGAGCACTATTTCATCATCATAAGATATAGGATGAAAAACAATGTTTATACTAGCATCATCAAAGGACATTGTCAAATGATCTTATTCAAGATTCTCAAGAGCTTTGTTTTCAAGTCTCAAAACCTAAATGTTCTTCCTCTCAATATGATAATCTTTCAAGTCAACAAAAAAATCACCAAGAACATTCATGCCAAATTGACTAGTCAACAATTTCTTACCACTAGCAATTTGCATTACATACTTGTTGAACTTGAAACTAATGAGGCCAAATAATTTTCTATGGAGATAAGTGTCCTTCAAGGATGATTCACTTATTCCGTAGTGGGTAGTTCCTATCCACCTTCAACCCTAGATCCAAGCGCATCAAGCATCAAAGGAGATAAAGAGGATTAACATGTTGTCATGCAGAGATTCATTCCCTGATAGCAATAACATAGTTCATAATCAAGCTCATGCTTATGATCCACATATAACACTACGATCCATTAACACCACTAGGCAAAACTTACTTCTCTCTCTCTCTCTCTCTCTCTCTCTCTCTCTCTCTCTCTCTCTCTCTCTCTCTCTCTCTCTCTCTCTCTCTCTCTCTCTCTCTCTCTCTCTCTCTCTCTCTCTCTCTCTCTCTCTCACACACACACACACACACACACACACACACACACACACACACACACACACACACACACACAAGAGTATAACAAAGATCAATCCCAACAATTAGCAGATCCAACAAATAGAAAAATCCAAATAAAGCATGGGAGATGAGGGAAGGAAGAAGAAGATCAAATGACATCTGATTTTAATCCATAAGAGGTTCAACCTGCTTTTATTGAAATGAACATGAAAAATGAATCACAAAGCACCACTATATATAGTGGATTTTAGGGCTTTGGCATCAAATCCTATTGGCCAATCTCCACCTCCCTTATTATTTGAAATTTGAAATTTGGGAGGAGCCCTTTTTATTCACTAACTTGACTTGAGGCCTTGCAACATTTTATTCTCACAAAAAGGCCTAAAATCCTTTTATTAACTTCTAAGTAATCAAATAGCTATGTGTTCATCGGGTTGGACTTACACACACAGGGTGCCAAATCTCTCTCACTTATTAACTAGGGTTAGTATTGCCTCGATATACGCAAAACCTCCAACAGTATCCCCCACCAAAACTGGTGGCGGTCCCACGATACCTCATGAGATTTGTTTCGGACTTTGATTTTTCTCACGTCAAATCTTTATTAAGTGGTACTGGACTTTCTCCATAAATTCCAGACGCGGCTCGTTGAAATCTCTAAAATGTGGTAAGAATCACTGATTAGCTCCTGCCAACCAATGAGTTATCATCCAGGATATAAATTTTTGCTCCCATGCCCCACCCAACATCGCGACACAGTAGTAAAGTTTGGCTATCGACAACTGATCTAGAACTTTATCGGACACCATTGGAAAATTTGGATCAAAGCACGTGGCTGAAAGACAATCGTCCCATCATGCTTGAATGGATGCCAAGATAGCCAAATCTTTTGCAAATAGTGATGTCTGCTTAACTGTCGGATCTGGTGAATTCATATACTCTCGAGAGTAAGCTTGGAGAACCTTATGAAAATTAACTGAAATGTTCTAGTTGAATGACCAGTAGATAATTTGACAATTTTGTGTATGGACGATGATTTTATCCATTGGAACACCAAGGTCTTTTCACTTATTCCTGCACGGCATGGGCACATAATATGGATCCACGCTGAGCTAACGAGGGCTCGCCACATAACTTCTAATAGAGTCTGGAGTTTTCTCGAAGATTGTTCGGTGCCATGGTAATTGCTCATCCAATGTGGGTAGCTTGTCAAGCTCCTTGCTGGCTTCTTTCTCCGATGTATTGAATTTTATTACCTAGTCACCTCTCGAAAATTCATGTGGATGTTTTTGTAAAAACTTCTGAATTTTCTCCTCGATTGTAACAGGTCTTCGAAACAATGGTGTGATCATAGAAGTAGATGGCCCTGCTTCAATAGCTTGTGGTACGGTTGTCTCTTCTTCCTCCATTTGTCCAATTCTCTGGTCATCCTGCCCTTGATCTGTAGGTGGTGGTGAGAATGTTGGCATGACCGATATGGTGATCTGAGGTGTATTCTTGAGGATGTTGGCCACTGCTTGCTCATAATCTTTGATAATCCATTTATCCTTGGTCAATTCCAAAGACGCTCTGCCCTTAGATAAATCAAATCTACCTTAAAAGTCGGACAAAGATTGGCGATAAGTCTCGACCTTCCTGAACAGATAGTTGATTTCACTTTGGGAGACCGTACGATCTCAAACAGGTGCATGTAATAGATCGTCCCACTCTTCGGCCTTTGCGTCCATTTCACTCAAGATCCTTTCTTTCTCTAACTGGGCCATATCCAATTGTCCCGCCAAGAGGATGACCTATTGCTTGGCATCTTGGACGGCTTTGTCAACCTGATCTTGAGCTTTGATGATGGGATTCTAGAGCTTGGCAACATACTTTTCCATCGCATCTTTTTTTTGTTTTGTGTTTTTGAGCTCTACTTTTAATTTTTTTCTCATGTGTGATCTTCAGCTCCCAATTGATCTGAATAAAATTAGCAAACTATTTTTGAAACTGAGATCTGCAATTCTTTTCTCTATCATGGATTTTTCTTCTAACATGTTCTGGATCATTCGCCCTAGGTGTGTATGAATCCCTAGGATATCACTAGAATTCAATGCTACTAACTGCATGGTTGGTTGAGCAGTAGGAGGTATAGATGTCCCAAATTGAACTGATTTGGCCTGAATATTGGCTATAGATCTTCTTCCGCAAATTGATCCTCACCTTCAAATATGTTTGGGACTTGTGCGTCGAACTGCTTTGGAGATTTGACCGTTGGATTGTGAGGGTATCTGGTGCTTGATATGTTGGTGATGACTATTGGACCTGTAGTAATAAGGGTACAATATCTAAGTTTTGGGGTGCATCATGGAACTGATCAAATCCCATTCTGGGGGAGTTGGGATCAAAGGGCGCAGGACTTTGAGGGATCACAAATTATTCATCTACTCCTAGGGGATCAGAATCATCGAAAAGTTCCAAGACACGTTGGGTTGATAGGGACGTAGCCAAAGTGTGTGGGGATGAAGTGGCTTGGGCAACTGTGATTGAGATAGAGAATCCAATATTCATAGTTGGCCCTTGTGAGGATTCAGTGGCGAGGGTGACAATAGAGGATGTGGAAATAGGAAGGTCAGACCGAGTAGCAGCAGGAAGGGATTGCACAATATATGATAATTGCTGAATGCGATGACATGACGCGAGAGGCGAGTGGGGTGAAACAATCTTGCTGCGTACCTATCGACGACTCTGAAAAGTTGAGGCCTAGTGGGATGGTTCGTCGGCTGGTGCTAACTCATAAATGCTAACATGCATTCAGCACGCAGCCCATGAACCTTATTTTCTAAATACAAGCTGGCTAGCTTGAGGACAAAAGACAACCAACATCGAACTGCTTCTTCGTGTTACTCTTAATGGCTCTCTTTAGTTCTCCAAAGACCATTTTGTACCAATCGTAAGGTTGGACGAACTCATAGTTAGAATCTACCAGATGATGGAGGATCTGTGAGGGGATCCTTTCTTTCCTGAGGTTCCCAACCATCAAGAAGTTGTTCAAAAGGTGGGCAACAGCCTGTAAGGTAGGGTCACAGATGACTTCAACAAGATAACCATCATTCGTGTGGTATTAGTTGACATGAAAAAGACCTTATGGTGGTGTTCGTCTGTTTGTGGGCAGGTATAGGACAATTCCTAGAAACAATGTCTATCGTAGCAAGGGCGGCCTTAGAGACCCGCACCTTGTGCACTACCCCTTGAAAGGTCATGTAGAATTTAGCCTTGGCCTCGTTCCAAGTACCGAAGGCCATGCTAATAAACTCCATACTAATTTTGTTTGAAAAGAATTTTTCATGAATTCTCATCGCCTTGAGTAGAGGCTTGGCGAGGTTCATCCATTCAGCCACCTTGCTTGTACTAGGAAGCGCCATGATGTCTGTTGAGGTTGGAACATCACGGAGAATTACCTAACATGGTGAAACAGATGTATCTGACTCAGTGGAAGACATGATGGCAAATAGAGTAGGTGGAAACTAGAAGTAATAGGCTAGAAAGTGTAACAGAGAGTTGTGTGAAGGCTTAGAAAAAGTTTGGTCGTGAAAAGTGAGAAATGAATTTAAAATTAGCCCCTTTATACTCTAATTTAGAGGGTCTATTATGTTAAAAATATCACTTCCAACTTGATGTACTTAGTTGATCTTAAGATAATTGATCTTGATAGGATCTCACACGTGTGGAGCCTGTCCCCACATGTGAAAGGATGTACATAAGTTACTTTTATAAATCTAGATTGATTTTACCTTCAAACTAACTCTCTTTAGTGTTTTTTTATCCAAAAATGTGCATACTAGTCCAAAATTCAAGGTTTTTGGTGCATTGTCTAGATCTAGGTTCAATCCCTTGAATTCTAATGATAAAATAGTGATTTGAGTCATTGAAGAAATTCATTTTGAAGCATTAAATCAAATCTATAAGGCTGATGTGTTTAGATCTTATGTGTGTGTGAAATATCAATCAATATTGTACTAGAGTCAATTTTTTGAGAAGTGATTTGCTAGGATATTTGAAGTTGATCTATTACACCATCATCCAAGTTGAACTAGGCCGATTGGGCCGAGATTAGAAGCTTCTTAGAAGGCTAGAAGTCTATCTTAGATTACTCACTATCAAGAGATCTTTGTGCATCTCATAGGCATTCATTCACAATGTCATCCATGGGTGGATATTTGTTAGAATCTAGTGAGAAACTAACTTCCACAAACTATTCCATTTGGAAAGTGAGGATGGAATCACTACTTGTGATCCATGACCTCTTTGATATTGTTTTAGGAGTTGAGGAAGAGCCTCAAGCTACCCAAGAACAGTTAACTCTCTACGGGCTAAAGCAAGATCCAAGGGCCTGGTTTGATAGAATCAATGCTCACTGATCATCAACAATTCAAATCAGTTGCTTCATGAGACAAAGACTCTTATGTCGAAGGAATTTGAAATGATTGATTCAAGCCTCGTGCACTACTTTTGGAAATCGAGATAACAAGAGATAGAGAGAAGAGAAGTATCACGTTATTATAAGTCAAGAAAGGTATACTAACCAGTGTACTCTAAAGTTATGACATGGAAAACTGCAAGTCAATAGACTCGCCTATGGACCTAAGATTCAAATTGTCAAAGGATATGTGCCTGAAGACTGATGCAGAGAAGAAATAGATGTGCAACTACCTCTATCAGTTTATAGTCGGATCGATCATGTATGTCATGGTCTACACCAGACCTGATCTAGCATTTACAGTCACCACATTGTCACAATTTATGTCAAATATCAGCCTACCTCACTAGAAAGCTCTACTCAGAGTACTAAGAAACATTCAAGCCACCAAGCACTATGCTTTGTGTTATATTGGAAATACAGAGGATGCTTTGATATTACATACTTATTCTGACTACGATTGGGCTGGTAATATGGACACAATAAAATCCACATATGGCTACCTTTGCCTTCTAGCACGAGGATCCATTTCTGTAGAACAACTGATCAAACAGATCTCGATTCTACTAACAAAGTGCACAGTTTACCTGACAAAGGATGAGAAAGAAACGAACGTGAACTCAAAACATTTTTATTCATGATCAACCTCGAAGGATTCGTGAAATTTATCTTGCAGTCAACTCAAAAGATTCACGAAACAGTTTCTTGTAGAAGCTCGTGGTTTTTCTTGTTGAAGCTTGAAAGATTCGCAAACAAAATCTTGTCACAAAATATTTTCTTTCTTATTCAAACCTCAGATGTCGTCAATTTTGCACGCAAAAGATTTATGAGAAGAATTGCAAACCAAGAATGAGACTCGATCTCGTAATCAGATCGTGTTCTTGGAAGACCAATTAACTTATCTACAGTGGGACGACAAAGACCTGAACACATTCGTCCGAAAAATAAAAGACCTGTATATTTTCTTGCAGAATTCTGGTGCAAAAATTACAATTTCTAAGGAAAAACAGCTTAGTTATTTTCTTCGAGCCCTACCTAGGTCATTCCACACAACTCAAACCTTATTGGCAAAAGATGTGACAATGACACTTCAAAAGGCAATAAACGGAGTTAAAGAGGAAGTAGAAGTTCGTGAACGCTATGATGACAATGGTGATTTTGAAAATGCTCTATATACTCAGATAAATAAATCTTCTAAGAAGTCTAAGTTTGACAGGGAGTCGTCTAAAAAGAATGAGTCTAAGACAAATGATCAACAATCTGGAAAACAACAGAAAAATTCTGGTGATAAGAAGATCTGCAACAGATGCAAAAGATCAGGTCACACAGAAGAAAAGTGTTGGTTAAATCCAAAGATTGAATGCATTCATTGTCATAAACGAGGTCATGCAGCAGTAGACTATTATCAGAATCCCAGAAACAAAAAGGAGCAGAATCGAAGCAAACCTTCAGATTCAAACTATGTCGAAGACAAAGTAGAATACTCCAGAGCAGCATAAGATAGGGCAACAAGGAACTCAACAACTTATGTTAGTGCTGATCTATTTTGTTCATCTAATTCAATTTGAGAAGTAGTACTTGATTCGGGAGCCACCTCCCATTTTGTTTCCTCAAAACAAATTTTTGTCTGAGTACAAGAAGACGAACTATTCGAGATTTATTATACTTGGAGATGGTTCTAGTCACATGGTTGATGGAACTGGTGTACTATGGCTGGACACAAATCAGGGTGCCAAGAAACTAGAGGAAGTTTTCTATATCCCTACTCTTGATAAAGATCTTCTATCCGTAACTAAGATAGTCGATACAGGCATGTCAGTAACCTTCACAAAGAACTCTTGTAAACCGTTCGAGGAAGATTCTGATAACCAGGTTGCTAAAGGCAACAGAGAAGGAAATTTGTATCACTTGAACATTTGAACAAGAATTGAACAAGCGAATTAAACTCAAGAATCATTGTGGCACAAGAGGCTATGTCACATGAACATGGAAGCCTTGTACCAAGCCAACAAAAGTCAGAGAATTCAAGGAGTCGAAATCAAAAGTAGAGATATTCGAACTACCTGCGAACCCTGTCTTAAAGGCAAGATGACTAGAACACCTTTCAGCAAGGATGTTTATAAAGCAACTAAGGTACTTGAAATTGTGCATTCAGATATTTGTGAACCATTCGGAGTATTGTCGTTGGGCGACGCAAAGTACTTCATTACGTTTATTGACGACTTCAGCAAGTTCACTGTTGTATACTTTATACATACAAAATCTGAAGCTTTCAAAAAATTCGTTGAGTATATGAATTGGGCTGAGAAGCAGACAGACAATAAGTTGAAGCAGATTCGTACAGATCGTGGAGATGAGTACATTTCCAACGAATTCAAAGCTTACTGTACTGATTGAGGTATTATGCATACAAAGACTGCATCATACACACCTCAGCACAATGGAATAGCTGAACGAAGAAATCGTACACTTATGGAAGCTGCAAGGTGTATGATGGCTCATGCAAAGGCACCAAAACAGTTGTGGGCAGAAGCAATGGCTACATCAAATTATCTTCAGAATTGTATTCTGAAATCTCGAATACCAGATAAACTCCTTATGAGATAAGGTGGAAGTCGAAGCCAAATCTAACAAATGTTCGGACATTTGGATGTGCAGTGTATATGCAAATACCAGATAAACTGAGAAAGAAACTTGATGAAAAGACAAAACAAGATTTTCTGGTAGGATTTGAGTTACATTCATCATATTATCGTGTCTATGTACCCGAATGTTTACTGAAGGATCTGAACCTGCACATAGATTCAAATTTGCATGTCTACATGCACAAACGTTGTAGTATAATCATCCAGCCTGTCAGAGGATGACTGCAGGGTCTCGACACTTTGTTGTTTATGAATAAGCACTTGCCAATGGAACAGTTAACTCCGTTACGAAGCAAGCCATGGTGAACAAAGTTAGATTCGCAACGCAGCACAGTTGCTCAGTTTTCAAGATCCTAAGGCTGTAACCAAATTTAAGGAAACTAATCTACTTGCAAAACCAGAACTATTCTAAATATGATTGAAAAGCATAGACAAGAAACAAGAAACAAGAAACAAGAAACTAATCTACAGCATGTTAGAAGTCCAAGAATCAAGAAACCAACCAGCCTTTTGATTCTTGGACATCCCAAGAACATCAAGAACTGGATTGTACAGAGATATGCAAGAATCACACCACAGATCCAGCCTATTTAGTTTACTTGAATGCTGGCTCACACATTAATCCACAAGAAAACAAAAAATCTAATCCACAACTAGGAAAGCAAGAAAACTAATCCACTCTAAATCCACAACCACACACAATATGAATGGAAGGGCATGATCATAGGGGCATCACTCAAGAAAACCATCATGATCAAGGAGCTTAGTGTAGCATCAAACTCATGGAAAATCTTCTTATTAAGCATGGAGTACATACAATGCAAAAAGCTCCTCTTCACAAAGAGGGAGTCTCTTAAATAAGCAAGAGAGCTCCTTAGGTGGCATCCTAGTGGAATTTCCACATTTCACAAATTACAAGTGGAATATTGCTCTCCACTAGAGGTCACCATCAAAAGGTGGCTCACTCTACTTTCTTTAAGAGGGGTCTACTTGCATTTATTGCATTTGCTTAGAAATACTAGTTCCTACATGGTCATTCCATCTTCCGAGATTCACCATGAGGCTTACACAGTTCTTACTTGTTTTTCCTAGCTAGTATTTCTCGGCTCTCATACTCGGCTCTCAGTCTTCATTAGTCCGTCTTCCCAGAGACCTCCTCGGTCTAAGGTGAGAGGTGCTCTTGAGTTGCTCTGTCTGAGTATCTTGGGGATTCATCAGAATCAGCCAACACCAAAACTGGCAAGATAAAAGTTTTTCAAGATGCTAAATTCGATGAGACAAAATACATAGCAGACAGCGATCTAGTTGGCTATGAAATTTTTAAAAACTATTATGAGCTACCAACGACGACAAGAAATAAGCAGAAGATGAAAGAAAATTACCAGATTTAGAGGGAGGTCTCGCCAGCTCGAATTCCAATAGAAAAGGTCGAATTAGAATCAAACTTGAAACCTACAAAATTGAATTTAAAACTTGCATAATCAAGCTCGAAACCACTTGTGAGAAGATCTGACAGACAACGAAAACCACCAGAAAGGTATGGCCAGGATGTTTTTAATACAGCCATTGAATTTTGTGGTTTGTCTGACAAACCTCAAACATTCGAGGAAGCTGTTGATAGACCAGATAAAGATCGCTGGATTCAAGCAATGGAGGACAAAATGTCATTCCTGTATAAGAACAATGTATGGACACTTGCACCTATACTTGATGGCATAAAATCAATCAAGTGCAAGTGGATCTACAAGATCAAAACAGGTCCTGATGGAGAAAACATTAGATACAAAGCAAGGTTAGTTGCTAAAGGATTTTCACAGAAGTATGGAATCGACTACACTGATACTTTCTCATCGGTAGTCAAACATACATCAATTTGCTTGTTATTTGCGTATGCAGTGGCTCATGATCTAAAAATCCAGATTGTGGATGAGAAGACTGCTTTCTTGCACGCAGAATTGGAAGAAGACTTATTCATGGACCAACCACTTGTTTTGTAAGCCAAGAATATCCAGAATATAGATGTCACATGAATAAAAGTATCTATGGTCTGAAACAAGCAGCCAGACAATGATATAGAAAGAAGGACGAAACACTACGCTCCTTAGGCTCCAAACCTCTATTTGCTAAATCAAATGTCTATATCAAGCATGTCCATAATGAAATAATCATTCTAGTTGTCCATGTCGATGACACGCTTATCTTCTCAAAAAGAGGTAAGTTAATTTCAGATGTCAAAAGAGACATTTCTAAAATATTTGAGATTGCTGACCTAGGAGAAGCTAAAATCTATCTAGGCTTGCAGATCGTGAGAGACTTTGAAGGTGGTAAGTTGTATCTTCACCAACAAAAATACACTTAAAAGATCATTGAAGACTTCAACATGCTCGAATGCAAAGGTGTGCATACTCTCATGATATTTGGAACAATACTGAACAAGGCAGATTGTCTGCAAACTCTCGAGGAAGAGGAACGAATGGCCAAAACATCCTATCGTAGGCTGATTGGATCATTGTTATATCTAGTAGACAACACCAGACCTGATATAGCATTTGCAGTATATAGGCTGAGCCAATATAATCAGATCCTAGGATCGTTGCATTGGAAGTTATCAAAGAGAGTACTACAATATCTCTAGGAAACAAAAGACTATGGACTGTGTTATTCAAAGGAAGCTGGATTTCACATCGAATCTTACAGTGACGCACGCTGGGCATCCATGAAGGATGATAGCAAAAGTATTTCAGGAGGTTGTACCCTAGCATCTGGCGCAGCCATACTCTGGATAAGCAAGAAGCAAACAACAGTAGCTCAATCTTCCTGTGAAGCAAAATATGAAACAGTAGCCAAGATGGCAAACGAGCTGATATGGATCAAACAAATGTTGGAAGGATTTGATGAATCTATTTTTAAATCTTATGTCTTGTTAATGGATAACACTTCAGCAATCTATTTTACGAAAGATCCTGTATTTCATTAAAAAATGAAGCATATAGCTATCAAGTATAATGTGATTTGGGACTTAGTCGAGAAGAAGATACTGAAGACAGCCTTTATACCCACAGAGGAAATGACAGCTGATATCTTTACAAAGCCACTAAGTAAGGGTGTGTTCAAGAAGCAGCGAAGAATATTGGGGTAATCCAACTGTCCACTTTGAGAGAGAGCTGTAGAACAACTGATCAGACAAATCTCGATTCTACTAACAAAGTGCGCAATTTACTTGACAAAGGATGAGAAAGAAATGAATGCGAACTCAAAACATTTTTATTCGTGATCAACCTCAAAGGATTCGCAAAATTTGTCTTGCATTCAACTCGAAAGATTCGCGAAACAGTTTTTTTATAGAAGCTCGTGGTTTTTCTTGTTGAAGCTCAAAAGATTTGTGAACTGAATCTTGTCGCGAAATATTTTGTTTCTTGTTCAAACCTCAGATGTCGTGAAATTGTCGTGAACAATTCACGAAATCTTCTGGATTCTTCTTCAAGCTCACTTGTCGCAAAATTATCGCGAACAGTTTGTGAAATATTCTGAATTTCTTCGTCAAGCTCAAAGTTGTCATCTGTCATGAACAATTCACGAAAGACGAAAATGTCGCGAAGAGACAAGTGTCGTGAACAATTCACGAAACACGAAGCTGAGACGAAGAGATGGACTGTCATGAATAATTCGTGAACAGAAATTATTCGACCTTGAAAACAAAGTTTTTGAATATCAACCGTCGTAAACGGTTAGAATCTACTGTTACAAAAATAAAAGGCCAAAAGACCTGTAAATAAAAGGCCAAACGACCTGTCCTGTAACAATATAAATACATGTGCACTACTCGTTGTAACTAACTCTCAGACACTCAAACTGAAGAGATTCTCAGACTCACTCAATTAGAGACACAACAGTGAGATAAGACATCAAGAGATGTATATTGATGATTCAGATTCAGAACTATAAAAATTCATTTTTGATCAATAGTTTTTTATTGTCTAAAATTATCTAAAGTTGTCTCTTATTTTTGCACGCATATTCAATCAAGACAAATATTGTTCTATTAGTACATAGATCAGATACAGACTCAATTTAAGACACTGATATTAGTTTGATTTATTGAAACTTTCATCGTGTTCTATGTGGAGAAATTATTACTATTTTTCCTACAATTTCATGGAACAGTCGGAAGCAAAGATGCATTTCTTTGTCCTCCATAAAATCAGAATATGTCGTAGCTACCTTTGCAGTGAAGAAAATTATCTGGCTCAGAAGATTGCTTCAAGATCTTATGATCTCTCAAATCAGTCCAACTATATTCTATTGCAACAATCAGAGCTACATTGCGCTCTCTATCTATGAACCCACGAACTCACTATAGGACTAAATACATTGAAGTCCAATTTTATTTTCTTGGAGAGAAAGTTCAGAATAAAGATGTCGAATTAAGTTACTGTCCTATTGCCAGTATCTTGGCTGATATCTTGACTAAGCCTCTGTCAAGAAAAAAACATGTTGCATTATGTAGCTTGTTAAATGTTATTCAGAATCCTAGGAGTTAAGCTTAAAGAGGGGTGTTGGAATTAAGCATCACTTCAACTCATAGAATTAAATATATGTTGGAGTCATCTGAACACGAATCATTCGAGTTCGTCTGAGCACCATACACTATATAAATACTCTCTCTCTCTCTCTCTCTCTCTCTCTCTCTCTCTCTCTCTCTCTCTCTCTCTCTCTACGACAACTTTGTAGTCTTATTCACTGAAGTTGAACATCTGTGCAATCAATCAACTAGAGTAGAAGTGGGATCGATGACGAACTCTTCGAGTTCGAGATCTTCGACTACATCCTCTTCGATCACCTACGAATTCAAAGTCTTTGAGTTCGAGATCCACGTCATCCACACTGCCCTGTCCAAACGCAGACCACATCATAGTTCACTTTAGCACTTTTAGTAATTGCGCTGCTTCATGCTCGTTGCCCAAACAATCATTGTAGTTGTTCCATGTATATATACATAACGGCAACTCACGAGACAATAATCTATTATGAACATGTGATGAACACACATGTAAGTGGAAAAGAGTGAATCAAAGATGTTCCCGCGCTAACTCCATTGTGTTTTAATTATCTGATTCCATAGGATCACAGATCTTAGAGAGAGTGAAAGTTATTCAAGGAATAGAGATAGTTATTTAATCTATAGCTAATTAAGTAAGATCACTACACACAGTGCACCATTACTGTAACCATTCTTGGGCATATGTGATCCGATCATTGTATTCACAACTGCTTAATTCAGATTCTCTATTTCCTTATGTGTATTGCACTATGAATACTTTCTGATAATTTTCTTTCTTCGTTGACACACACTCAATTCGGAATGTCTAATCTCGAAGAAAACATAGTTGTCTCAAACGCCTAATTGTTCGCTCCCTTCGTGGTTGTCTCTGACACCTACCAAGACATTCCTCCATTCGATCTAAGACAATGTTGATGTTGTAGTTTTGGTAAAGATCCTATAATGTTCTCTATGTTGGAGTTGTATTTCTTATTCCGCACCTAATTCATTCAAGAGCACCCCAACACTAGTGACTAATGGCACCACAAGTTGGACTTACACTCGTAGGATGCCGACTGGGGCCTAACATAACTAACTACTGGCGGGCTCTTCAAGTTGGGCTTATACACGCAGGATGCCATACTTGGGCCATTAATTACACAAAAAATTGCTATATACATAGGCTCTTTCCCTGCAAAGGTGCTTCTTCCCTTAAGTTTCCCAAGCTCCATTGAAGTGCCCCTTAGGCCTTGTATTCTAGCCCCCACACTCCCCCGCTACTATTTGGTTGCCGGTCCCATGGCAATTCACTTGATCAAGGATTCTTGTAGCTTCGACATCCAGCACTTCATTGTTCTTTTTTATTTGATCAGGTTCTTATTGAGTTTTCATCTCTTTCATAGAGTAGATGTTGGTTTTTTTCACATTGGCAAGATTGGTAGAGTTGATCTATTTCTAACCAAAGACCAGGTGGTTCTTAAATGATATGAATTTCTTCACATGGTATCAAAGCCTTGTTGGAAATTAAGCCTGCAGTTGCCTCCTTGGTGAATAATAACTTAGATAGCCAATTACTTGAAGAACATCTACAATGGACTTCCGGCTGATCGCCAGCAAAGGGTAACCAGTGTCCCATTATAATTTTAAGTTCAGATGTGAAGTTTAATAACTTGAAGTCATTGATGCTCCATTGTTGTCTCTCTAGAAGGTGCAACCTTCGTAGTAGTCTGGTCCGCATCAAAGTCACTTCAAGGACTTCCACAAAACTTGCATTTAGAACAAGTCTGTAGATTTACATCATTTTTGAACAATCTGTAGAAAAATACACCGAGTGTCGCAGTTCGCATTTTTCACACTTTCCCAAAAACTGCAACACTTACCTTCGACTTCTTCCGTTCAACTTGTTCACAGTTCAATAGTTTAACTATTTTCAAACACCTTTGCCCCTTTTTGCATTTTCTCAAAAAATGAGAAGAGAGAGAAAATTTCAGGAGGTCCTCTATTTTTAAGAGTTAAACTTTAAAGACACATTCGCTAACTTTTTAAGGGCACCTTCGACTTTCCCGAAAAGAGCGAAAGAATTGAACTGTTAAAGAGATCTTTTCTTTTTCTGAGGGCACCTTCAACTTTCTAAGGCGTCTTAAACTTATTTAGGACATCTTCAACTTTTTTGCAAAAATTTAAAGAGAGAGAAGAATGCCGAAGGTCATCTAAAATGAACGAGGAACATTCCCAGCCACTTCCCGTAATCTGCAAAGTGAGAGAAAACCACTTCGCGTAAAATGCGAGTGGGTTTTGCGACGTCCTCGTCCGCGTCAATGATACTGATTTGTTGACTGTATATACTATGTATAGTTGTCATAGAAGCCATATACTTCCAAGTACAATGACTTTGGTGTTTCCTAATCATTAGGAAAGTCTTACTTAAGGCTTTAAAATTCTACATCAAGTTATAGGCAATTGCATGTAGAATTTGAAATATTCAATTTTTTTGCATGTAATTTTGATTGGATCTCTATCTTGTGAGGTTATTGAACTTCATTAGAATGTGTTTCAATCTTAGAAAGTGGCAAAAGTCATTAGATTGAGGATAGATCATAGATTGATCAAAATTTCTACATTCTATGTGTTGATTTGCTAGATATAAGTGCTAGAAGAGAATTGAGAGGTTCCATATTTTTGTGATTTCTTTTTGGAAACATTTGTTGTATTTCAAAAGAGTGCTTTGTGCATTAGAACAGGTTGAAAGAAAATGATCAAGTCATTGCAACATTGTTACATCAAGAGGATACATTTGAAAGACAATGATAGGCTTACCTCAAGCAACTATTCATTGTGGAAAGTGAGGATGGAATCACTTCTTGAGATGAATGATGTTATGGATGTTGTTGTAGGTTTGGAGGAGAGGCCAGCAACACAACAAGAACAATTGAGGTATGACAAGAGAGCTAAAAGAGCTATACACATGATAAAGATGAATGGTACCAATGAACTTCTCAAGTTGGTAAGTGTACTTCATCAAGTGAAGCTTGGGAAGCTTCGAAGAAGCTTTATGAATTCAAGTGAGGCTGTGCTGCAAAAGATATGCTCTCCATCACCAAGCACCTCTCTAAATTCCACGAAAAATCGACGATGATTGACCGCCATCTGCACATACACACAGGTGGCCAACTGTTATTACACAACATATAAAATCCAATCTACAAATAACAAATAAACAAATATGTGACACGACGTGACTAAAATGTAATTTTTATTATGTCTATTTAAAAAATATGTAATATTTTTTAATATAATGTGTTGTAACAATGGAAATTGTGAGTATTGTTTATAAACATAAAGATGCATGCTAATAAAACATGACAAACCATTAAGTAGATAGACAAAGTGAAGCAAATACCTTGTTAAAAAATACTTGTTTGCTTTGCCATGAACTGCGTCTGGTGACATGGGCTATGCTACAACTTCCACAGGCTATGTTTTTTTAGGTGGACTGACAGGAGAAGAGGGAAACATATGCGGTGGACGGAGTGCGAGTGTAATCCCTAATGGTTAAGAGCAAGTTGTTTGGGCAAGAGGCCGATGGTTTAAGTGCTCGAGAGAGATGGGTGGGTGGGTTTTGCCATGTGACAAAAAAGGGCAAGGGAATGTTAAAAAAAGATATGCTCTTGCACTTAAAAATCTTAGTTTTTTTTTTTTTTGGGAGGGGGAAGGGTTTCTTTCTTGATGGAGACTTTTTTTGTTTCATTTAAAAAAAATAAAACTAGGTTTATGGGGAGCCAAAAAGCCTCTCACTTTTTTTGTTTCATGGGGAGTGGGGGTTCACATTTTTAAGGGGGTTTACGTTCATATTTTTTTATGAGGGGTTTACATTTTAAAGGGGAGGTGTTTTACATTTAAGAAAAAGATACAGAGTGTTTGTGTGTGTGTGTGGAAGATTATATATTGATATATTTATTTTGAATGGAATGGAAGCACCCCATTGTTTTATATATCTACACACACAACAACATTTTTAATGGAATGGAGGCATCCCCTTGTTTTATATATCTATACACACACCAACATTTTAACCTTTTTAATTTTGTCTTAGGTGGTTGGTCAGTCTGTCTATATATATATATATATATATATATATATATATATATATATAGAGGTGAAATCGTCAATGGCAGATACAAGTAATAAAAGAAAAAGACACATGGAATGCACTCAGACATGCAAGTTGTGAAGCTGCTGGGAGCTCTCCAATTTTGAAGAAGACAACCATCTGCGACAATAAGACATTTTGATTAAATTGCGACAATCGATTTTTGTGATAAAGATCGACGACAATAAGCATTTGGTTTTACGCAAGCGAACAAGTATCTACACTTTTTCAAGTGATGATCGAAGATGCCAATGTGAAAGCGGAGCGACATCATTTAATATGAGTTGTGGTGGGTCCACATTAGGGATGAGATGATGTTGGTTGATTCTGACAAATCTCCAAGATACTCGGCCAAAGCTACCCAAGAGCTTCTCTCACCAGAGACCAGGGAGGTCTCGAGATGAACAAAGACTGAGAGCCGAGGAATACTAGCTAATATTGTCAAGTAGAAACTGTGTAAGCCTCATAGTGAATCCCGAAAGATGGAATGACCATGTAAGAACTAAAATTTCTAAGCAAAGTAATAAATGCAAGTAGACCCCTCTTAAAAAAAATTTGAGTGAGCCACATTTTAATGGTGACCACTAGTGGAGAGCATAATTCCACTTATAATTTGTGAAATGTGAAAATGTCACTAGGATGTCACCTAAAGAGCTCTCTTGTTTATTTAAGAGACTCACCATTTGTAGAAGACAGCTTTTTGTGTAACGCATCTACTCCATGTCCAAATGTTTCTTGATTATGATTGTTTTTTTGAGTGCTTTTCTTATGATCATGCTCTTCCATCCCTTTGTGTGTGGTTGTGGATCTTAGTGGAGAGAATTAGTCTTCTTGCTTTCATAGACTAATGTAAATTCCAACATTCAGATAAACAAAATAAGCTGGATTTGTGATGTAAATTTTGCATATCCTCTTACATTCTAGTTCTTGGTGTTCTTAGGCTATCCAAAAATCAAAGAATGAGTGTTTCTCGACTGCTGGATTGTTAAAATGTTGTCTAGTTAATTAGTCTCTTGCTTCTTATTTGTGGATTAATTAATGCAAGTGTAGTATAATTTAAGATCTGACCCAATTCACTTTACAACATTAAAGTAAGATTTCATGGCATTTCAACTACTCTACACATTGATTTCTTGGTTGAATGAATGATCTGCACGTTTGGTTTGAAAGCATGTGATCAAGATCAAAAGAGATGCTCCCGAGTTGTCCTCTGACAAGCAAGACATACATTCATCAGTCCTTTTTTGTATGTATTTATATTTATAAGTGAATGTATGTGTATATGTATGTGTATGAAATCTTTATGTATATGTATGCATGTGTACATGTATATGTATGTGTAAGTGTGTATGTATATTATATATTTGTGTATATATATGCATGTATGTGTATTATATGTGTATACATGTATATGTATGTATATACATATATGTGTATGTATATGTATGTAATCATGTGTTATGTATTTATACATCTATGTATATGTACGTGTACATACATGTACGTGAATTAAAAAATAAAATAAAATCTATGTCCACTCGCACACTTTATGTATGTGTAGTTAAAAATAAATTTATATGCATGTGCATGTATTGTTTGTAGTGATAGTTAAAAGAGTAAAGTTTAAGTATGATATAAGTTAAACTATATAAGTAAAGGTTAAAACACCCTTACACTCTCTCTCTCTCTCTAAAGTATCTTTACATTCTAAAATATTTATATATATATATAAAATATGGTGAAAAAACTTTGTCCATGTTTTTTTAAAAAAACATTAAGAGTTTTTTAGTGATTTATTTATTTTTGATAATTTTCCATTTTTTGCAATTTTTGTTTTGAAAAAATGTGCTTGTAAACAATCATGCTGGCACATATCCTATCAATGTGGAATGCGCTTTTGCTATATGATAGATAATAGCCCATCATTCGTTGCCGGACTTTTCTTTTATTACCTTCAGAGGATGTAACTTTGATTCAAAGTCATGCACGAGTGAGTGAATATATGACATAATAAAAACCATATATGAAATGATTTGATGAATGCATATAAAAATCTTTGTAAATACGATTATTGTTGTTGATGATGCAGGTTGAGGGCTCATTGATGCAAGAAAAAAAAAAGGCGTCTATATCTATGACCTAATATAAAGCACAACTTGTTTTGCTATTTACGAATTCAAGTTCATCTAAAAGATGGAGGAGCTCTTACATGTGACAAAGCTTTCTGTCCACATAGCCCCCATGTTTCAAGACATTGACTTTCATTTTATCTTTTGCAAAAACTCCAATACAGAACATGAAACTTTATTTGAAAAGACAAAATGGAATTATAAAAACACTGTTATCTTTTGCAAAATCTCCAATACAGAACATGAACAAAGACCTCATTTGAAAAGAAAAATGTAATCATAAAAACACTCAATTCTAATTCTTACTCGCTTTAAAAGTAAGATCTCTGGCCAAACTTTACAATATCTTACGGCTATGGTGGTAGTGGTAAAGCTTAATGTCTCATTTACATGCAGGCTAACTACAACTAAGTGTGACCTTTTCTCTAACAAAAACAGATAATCAGAACTGCATGAACCAATCGATAAAGACAAAAGATGAATAAAGCAAAATCCATCGCTGGGATATAGGCCTAACAGACAACAGGTACAGAACAGATTTTCGAAGAAAGTTTTGGCTACGTAATTGCCCTTGAAAGCATATAGACTATAATAGCCCTGAGAATCAGTAGAAGTGAGGCCTCAAGAAAAAGCATAAGGCATTATTCATTAGCACGATATGCAGAGACTACGTAATAGCCCTTGAAAGCATATAGACTATAATAGCCCTGAGAATCAGTAGAAGTGAGGCCTCAAGAAAAAACATAAGGCATTATTCATTAGCACGATGTGCAGACAATTTCGTGGGAAGATGTTGAAACAACTTTTTGTAGCGTTCTGTAATATAATTCGAATTGTTTCTGGTGGGAAATTGCTCTTACTGTTGTTTAATATCCGTGACATATTGGACTCTGCTTTGAGTATCCGCAAGGGTCTAGTAGAGCAGCGTCAGTGGAGTTCTGACAACAATTTAGGTGAGGCGATTGCCTTTCAGTGTTCGAATTCGGCTGCAGTGATTCGTCTTTTTTGAGAGTTCTCCGATTTCGCTAAGCAGAGTTGTGATGAGGTTACAGACAAGTTTAACATTCTCAGAAGATTCCCGTGGAAGGACAGAACGCATGAGCATATTCACAAATTTATCCAACGGAAAAAGCTCTTCATGAGCAGCAAATTTTTTTCCTCGAGAGCTTTCAATGCCGATCCCCTCCATCTTTCGGACTCCATTTTCGTCGTAACATGCAACTGAATTGTCCTCAGGCAAATCTTCATTCAAGAACGAGGACGTAGCCTCTCCTGCATCAAAGGATAGATAAAATAACTTTGGGAAGCGAAGCTAACCATGGATGTTAAGAAAAACAAGCTCCTTCGTTTTGTGTTGGCTAAACAAGATGAAACAGTAAACCATCGGCAAGGTCCAATATCACCTAACCGTTTTCAATCAATGTATCATCATCGGAAGATCTCTTGGTAGACATGTCTTCTACACCGGATTCCGGTTCCTTCGGCCCCTCCGATTTTGAATCCTTCTTGACAGATGGTGCATTTTTTCGTACCTGAGATTCTTTATTCCCTCTTTTCTTCGACTTACCGGCCATCGCAAGGAATTCTCAGTAACTTTTAAAGGATTCTGTGCTCCAGCATGAATCAGTTGGACAAAGGACTATTTAAATCCGCTAAGATACAACACTACGAAGTCCAAATGCGACATTTCACAATTCACAAACCAGGATATTGTGATTCTGAGAACGTCATTGGCCCCGTCTCTTATAGAGACGAGATCTCGTTCCCAGATCAGAGAAATTACTTCTATCCAGCAATTCCCATGAGGAAATTCGCAAATTGTCACCATACCTTCATGTCTTAGATCAAGAATGCGCTCAATTGATATTAAATGAGCCTGGGATTTTGTTATGGTCTCGAGTTTAATGCGAAGCACGAGGACGAGGTGATGCAATATGCAAAAATACGCAACGATCGCGAAATTAGAAGGCATGCGAGAGAATCTAGATTGTCGATCCCCAATTCCCAAGCTGCGCATGCAATATTTTGGATCTCCTTTTGTGCCAGTTTTAAAGGCTGATTTGCTTTGTGCGAGTCTTAAATGGTGGATTGATATAATTTATGAGCTGCTAGATTGCAAGCAGCCATGTGATACTACTATACTATAATTTATGAATTTATGGGATTCCCATTTGCTCTCACGAATCTGGCCATAAAAGATGGCACAAATATTGCCCATCATCTTTTATTACATGCACCCCACACGCCTCCAATAAGAGGAGAGTAGATGATGGCATCATGCTCATACACATTTCAATTCCTTGTGTAAATGATAGCCAATGCTCGATTGGACTCATATGACCAAAGTGGCCGAAATGCTCATAGTCATTTGAACTCATTTCAATACCTTGTGTAAATTATGTGTAAATGATGACCAATGCTAGGATTGGACTCATAGATGATAGAACCAACCCTACCCAAATCCAAAATGCTCACATTCACTGTAAATGATGACCAACACTAGGGTTGGACTCATATGATGACCAACCCTACCAAAATGCTTGGATCTCTCTCTCTCTCTCTCTCTCTCTCTCTCTCTCTCTCTCTCTTTTAATAAAGGAACCCAAAAAATGTATACCTGACCGTAATCCTACTTAACGCCCTTGATTCATGATATTACAATCTCCTCATATAGAACCCCAGAACCTTGAATGACTAGGCCACCGAATTCAATAGATTCATCACAGATATTTGAGACAACAATTTTAAGCCCATTCAAATCAATAGCATAAAAGCTAGTCCTAACTTGTAGCTATAGTGGAAAAAAAAAAAAAGCAGTCCATTTAATTCATATCATTATAGATATTTTAAATTACAATCTCCAGTCCACTCAAATTATTAGCAAAAAAACTAGCCCTAACTTCAAGTTCTTCAAAAAAACAAAACAAACTGCCCACTTAATTCACTTAATTCATCAGAGATATTTTACTTGATTCATCCACATTTACAACTATCATTCCAAAACGACATTGGAGCACAATTTTGGATATACCCAATCAACATCCTCTATTGTGACAATTAAAGCATAATAGCATTATCCCTGAATCCGAGATTTCACTCTCGAAGCAAGCATATCGAAATAAGATATCACTATCTCAAGGAAAAGGTGCAGAGCAAAGAAGTTTCACTCATTTATTGCAATAGCGATTTTATGGTAGCAGATTACTTCACAAAGGCACTATTAAAAGACAACCACATGATATTTAATTATATTTCAAATTTGAAGATAGAAAAATTTCAGGATCCACATTAAGGGGGAGTGTTGGATTTCAAAGCTCAAGTGGAAACCCACTTTTTAATGGGTATCCTAAAGCTGTAAATACTCAGAAAACCATAAAAAAAAACTGAAAATATATACACAGAAGGTCGAAGTCTATTTTTGACCCTTGAGTATTGATCCTAGCCTGGTCGATAGATCAAATCAACTCAAACCTAGTTTGACTTGTTTCGACCCAATACCTATTTTCAATCCAACACTTGTTTCACTTGGCACATATTTCGATACTGTCAACCATCTGACCAACATCGCAATCAGAGGATGGCATTGACAGAACTTCATCTACCATGTACATTCTGAGTACTATCTACAATGACTACTATTTAACGTAAAAAGGATCAAGTAAACTAATAAATGTGTATAATCATACTCACCTGTACTTAGTCACAGATCCACAATGATCATCAAAACTGTCTATATTAGTTGGTAGAACATCAATCGGTGTGTGGGAAGCAATCAATCAACGATCAAGTGCTGAAGTGTTTTTGAAAACTCGTGTAACAGAAGCTCGTGCTTCATGCATATGTACTTTGATTTATTCAGAACAATTTTGATTCAATCAAGAGTGCAATTCTGCCTCTTTATTGTTTTTGTTCTTGCTTTGATGTATTGACTAATTTCCTTCAATCTCATTAGAGAAAATATGGGACCAAAGAGGGCCCTATAAGAAATGCCATGTAGGAGAGAGAAAAATAACTATAAAGTAATTATAATATCATTTTCTAACTTATTTACGCATTTGCTTGCACTACTTTCCATGTAAATGAATGCACCTTAGTTTAGTCACATCAAACTTCACTGGTGCTTAACCATAGTTAAAATATAATTTTTCAAAATGCTGAAATATTCCCCCCCAATAGTTGGGAACACTCAAAAATTTGAATTAGGAGTGACATTTCTAACAAAAGCCTACGCCATCTCTATCTCTAGGGTCAAAAACAAGTGTTTAGTGCCATCTCTATCTCCAGCAGAGTCGTTAGCACCATCGCCAGCTTTGTTATTGTCATTGTGTTGTTTGTTACTATACTATTGTACTGATGACAAAGCTTTATCATCTTCATGTGGATCTGTCACCAGAATATGTTCCGCTCAGGACAAGAAATTCAAAGCAACCCAAATTGTCAACTTTTGATATGGTCCGATATAGGGAGGAAAAGCTAAATCATGTAGATTTATGGTCATCAAGAACATTGTATGCTATTGATCCATGTTCATTGCAACATCTAGATTTTCATTCGGTGAGTCAGTTAATAATCTGTATGTCATGATAAAATGGCCTTTTGGGTTACTGTGAGAATTTGATGCTCTATGAGAATGCACATTCAATGCAAAGAATACATTATTTGGAAGAGGAATCAAGGATTATATCAAAGGAGTGCGAAGAAAAATCTACAAAGATGAAAACTTGTTTGGATGAAAATGAGATGCTCAAGGAGGAGATCCAAAGGTTGAAATCTTCTTTGCATCATTATACAACTAGTAATGATGAGATAAAAATTGCATTTCAATCCATGCGTATCTCATATTTGTCTCTTGTTAAAGATATGGATGTGCTCAACAAAAAGGTCCGAAACAACAAGAGGAAAAGACTGGTAAACAAGGATATATGTGATCTATCATCCAGAGGAGTTCATAGAAAAAAATGAATCCGTGCATTCAAGTAAGTTATAGCTTATTTGGTATTGAATATTGCTTGAACTTTTTGATTCATTCTTACTCACTAATTTTTTTATTTATTCATTTCAACTTTCTGTTGATTTGTTTATTATATACTGCTGTGGATACTATGAGTGTCCTAATTTCTACTGACATTTTCATGAACATTATGTTTGCAATGCAGATTAGCATTGGTTGTTGAAGACCATTTGGTCGATGAGATTTCAATTGGAAACTCACTAAGCTCTATCTTGACTTCTGAATCTATGAAATCAATGTTAAATAATAACAAAATGAAAAATATTAAAGCTTCAGTTACTAATAGCATTATGGATGAAGTTGGAAAAATATAAGACACTACATTGCTTCAGGGGGCATGTGACTTTCTAGCATCAGTAGGGAAGCATATGCAACAATGTTTAAGATGATAAAGGAGGCATTTGCACAGGTAAATATTAAAAAGTTTTCAATACCACGACCATTTCATCTTTTAAAAAAAAAAGACATGTTAAACCAAGGTGTGCAGACAATAGTTGGTAATCCATCTCATATCAATGAAGTGTATTGTTCGAAAGGAGAAAGTCTAGGGTATAACAATTCCAACAATTTATTTATTGACATTAATCAGTTATTAACATTCATCGTAATTTTTTACGGTATTACAAATGAGAATGTCAATAACAAGTTGATAGTTATTCTCAAGTTAGATGAGTCTGAAATTACAAAAGGACAAAAAATGGAAAGAGTCAGTCTCACGATCATGAATGGAGCACTTTCGAATTCAGAAGACTCAAAAGACCTCAATTTTAGTGTTCAATCAGAAAATGATATTTGGTGGTCGGCATCATTTCAGGTATAGCAGTTCCTTCGCATAATAAATAGGGATAATCATTTGAATATGGATTTAATATGGAAAATCTTCTCTGTGTTAATATTATGAGGCTAATCATGTTTTTGTATTCTCTTATAGGTGCTGAAAGAAGACCATGACATTCTCTCATGAATATTTAATAGAACATCATATCTTGCCACCATAAAAAATCACGTGGAGGGAGTTCCACTCAATACTCTAAACACCCTTGTTTGTACTGCATGAAAACAACAAAAGACATAACAAGGAGTACGAGAATATCAAGAGATCGAGAAGATCCTAATTGGAAACCTGTACTACCAATTCCTCTACGAAATGTTCATATCTGTACATTGCATGCGGAGGTGCGTATTATAGAAAAAATAATATATCTTCACATCTTGTTTGCATGGAATTCCGAGCCAGAGGCCTCTGCAAAGGAAGCTATTTCCAGATTAGAGGATGTGTTGTCCAAAGCAGGCTTACATAAAGGCCACGTTAAAATAAAAAAAAGATGACAAGCTATCAGGTAAGACAGGAAATATTCCATGCAAGCTGAGCATTGGAGGATCTAAAGCTCGAAGATTTTTATCAAATTATTCTGGCAAACAATCTAAGGTTCAGTACACAGTTTGGAAAGAAATTACTGCAGCAACTCAAGATTTCGAGGAAGAAGGTTCTACTCATATACACAAAGTAGAAGTTTGAAAAAAGTTAGACAACATGGTGAAATACTTGAGAAAAAATGAATTTTCAAATACTGATGTACAAATGATACAGAAAACAACCAATGAATTTGTGAATGCAGTTCAAAGTGCATGGGGTGTTGATCATATAACACATTAAATGGTAAGATTTTGATTTTACACTACGATAAACAAATATGTGCAATTAAATTAGATACTTTTGGTACTGATTTAGATTGTGTTTTTTTTTTATATGCAGCACATATTACAACATCATTTGACATTCTTTGCAAGAAATAGTGGAAGTCTTAGCATATGGTCATCATAAGGAATGGAAAAATCTCATTGGCAAGCAAGAGCAGCATTTCATAAAAGTACACAACATGGCGGGACTAGTACAAATAATAGCTATATACTACAACTTTTCCAACGGTTTTACAGAAGAATCCAAATTCATCATGATACAAAATCGACGGATTATAAAAAATTTCAAAAAGCATGCAAATTTATACAAGCCACTAGGCTATAGACACACAATAAAATTTTGTATATTAAATAAAAATATTTATAAAGTACAATTCAAGAGTATCTAATATGCTTCCGATATTTTCTCCAATGAAAGTTGCAACTTAGAATCATGCAACAATTTTTTTCTTTCGTGTGGATCCAATAGCTCATAGTTTTCATGCTTACTCAATGTAAGCAGCATCATACACGAACGACCAAATATGTCAAAGAGAAATGGGACAAAAAGCATTGAAGTGCAAGTTAGGGTTAACGTGCATGGTGAATACCCAGACAACAAGGTGGATGTTGGATAGATGTGGTAAGGTGACAGCAATACACCCTTATCCATGATTTCACATGGGGGTGTCGAGGGGTGGTAAGTTTGACTTTACTTTGCCGATCTGGTTTTGTTATATTTTCTTTATTTTTTGGTGAACATTCTATCTTGTTTTAAAACATCACTAAAAAAAAAAATGTTTCAGTATGAGATTCGTTATTACTACATGTGAGATTCATAGACACTGTAAATGGTGATCTACAAATATCTCAATTGACTTGACTCCATTCACTCACACTGCATTGCATCATGTAGGCACAATGTGTTTGGTCATTTGATTGCAAGACAGTTGTCTCATGCATCCATACCCCTGCATTCTGCATATACTCTGAGCTGCATAGGGCATTACATATTTTCTCCTATGGGCATGAGTGTTTGATCAGAAGCATAACAGAGAGGGTAAGAGAGGAAAAAGTGGGAACATAAACAGTGCAGTGGGGTGGGGAGTGACTCCATCGCCCAGTAGATAAGGCATGATTGACTGGACAGTTGGAGAATTTCAGGACGTGACGGATAAAGAAAAAATCGAGAGTCTCCACATGATGGTTACATACAATGAGATAACAAGCCTTGAAACATCACTATTTCTTTAAGTAGTGAACCATTTGAGAAAATTGCTGAAGGAAATTTATGCTTTGTACATAAAGTCGGATCAGATGGGATGGATGATCTGCAACAAATGTATACATTTGAATCAGTACCACCTACTGATATCAGACAACTAAGAAGATTCTTCTTCATATCCACTGATCGAAAACCATCTTTCATAAGGTCCCTACTAGGACAGAAAAAGTAAGGAAAAAGTAAAAAGAAGAAAAAGAAAACGTGAAAAGAGAGAGAAAAGTAAAAGACTGAGAGAGAGAAAAAAAAGACTTCAACCATCTCTATCAGATCTCGAGCCAATTTGTGAGGATGAGTGATGCCTCGCACATCCATAAGAGGTGAGGACAATTTTTCTAATTGATTCCATAGACTAGCGGAAAACCAGTACTTCCTACCATCTTGTGTATTGGATCTTAGGACAATAAGTTGTCCTACATGGACTATTGTCACAATCTAGGGCTTGAGAGAAGATTCGGTATAGAGAGACTAGATGGTTATTCCATGTTGAATCGGTTCTTAGAGAGTATAAGTTGAATGTCTAAAAAAAAAAATAACTGGTAATCACCAGTCTGGACCGGTTTCAGAGTTGGGGCACTAAAGCCTCATTGCGTATGCATTTACACACACGTCAATGACACGGTGTTAGACACAATATTGTTGACTTGGATCCATATCATCCCATCTCCAATCTTGAGATTTGCATTTGCATATCCCTCCATGCATGGGTCCAAAAATGGGCATTGTCTTAATCTGATGGAATTGGGAGCATTTGCCATGTAGGTCACAGGTGGGTTTTTGCAGGTATGAAGACACCAAATTGTTCAAAGATGCTATGATTAAATCCAATCTGGTTGCAGATGGATCCTAAGGGCTAAATCGATGGCCTTTGGGTAGAAAGCTATTGAAGACATCCTACCAACTCACTGTGGTTAGCATCACTTAGCAAGGGTGTTGAGCCCACTAAACTTGATCCACCACCAGGAGCTGGTCTGCGAAACCAGAGACTCTGGGTCCGTCGTATGGGGACCATACTACCCAGTGGTAGTTGCCAATGTTAGCCGATATTTCCGCACGAAAAATCGGGCTAATATTGAAGTTTAAGTTTGCAATAATTAAAAAAATCGGCATGTAAAATCCGGTTATTAAAGAAAAATTGGCACAAATTTGCCTTACTGGGTCCAGCCTGCCCCTAAAGTGGCTAGACACAGTTTAAAAGTAAGAAATTGACTTTTCAAAAAAACAGTCAAAAATATTTTGTGGTCAAGTTTTGTAAGACCGAGCCAAGAGTGCCGGTCCACCTAGAATTGGGTCCCAGCCCGTCCTAAATGAGGCTAGAGCAAATTTTGCGGCCTTAGAAATGGCCGGTAAATATTTTACGGCTTTTCAAAAAAATGGCCAGTTGTAAAAAATTAGCCGGTATGACCATGCTAAAATCTCACCATGTAGTGAGTCCATTTTTACTAATATATGATCACTCAGTGTATTTTTCAGGGAAACCGTGTTGTTATGGGAGCCCTAGTCATGAATGCCGAAAAAGTCAACCACAGAAGAAAAAATCGAGAAAAAAAAGTTTTGGGTAAAAATGGGACCGGGAAATATGGATTCAGTGTCAAGGAATTACAAAAACCCTAACGGCAAAGTTTGGGCAATTTACGGACAATTAACGAAATGTGTGGACCTTGTGGTTACCCAACAGGCCAAAAACCCAGACAAATGAGCAATAGGCGCACGACCCTTGAAAAATCGAAGAAAGGCCAAAAATGAAGGTACCCAAAGAAAAAATGAAGGCCGCCTACTAAAAATAGGGGTTGAAAAAGGGCCTCACCCAAAATCTGGATAATAAATGCCAAAACACCTTGGAGGCTATAAAAATTAGGAGGTACACCCACTAGCCATTGACATTTTGGGCTTCTAGGGTATACAAAAGGGAAAACTTGAATGGCCTCCCTAGCCTTTGACAAAAATGGCATCTTGGCTAGTTTTGGAAGAGAGCCTTGAATGCACCACTCCCCCACTCTCTTATGGAGGCCACTAGGTGTACTATCTAATGGGTTGGGGGCAAATGGCAAAGAGGGCTTGAAGGGCATGAAGAATGGCAACATGGCATTGTGAAGGGGATGCATTGGATTTTCCTATAAGAAGGAGCCAACTCCTTGTATTTCAAATGTTAGTTTAGTACTTTTGTGAGTTAGTAGTTTTGGATCCTTGTTGTCTTGCCTTGTTGTCTTGCCTCGTATGAGTGGAGAGCTTTGTGAGGTTTGCTTTGTCTTGTAGTTGTTGGGTGAGACCATAGTCTTTCTTGGATTCTTGTATCTTGTTGTTTAGTATGGTGGTGTTGTATGCCTTGTCTCTAATTACTCAACACTAGTGTATTGTGTGGGATGTGGGAGGTGAATTTTATGTGGAGTGCCTTGTAGCTTCATTGCTTCACAAAACCAATATTGTCATTTGAGAGAGTAGTATATTTCAACTCTTGTTTTCTTGAGAGTTGTCAATGGCTTTGTTTGAGAGTAACTTGGAGTTACTGTTTTGAAGTGTGGGTGATGGGATTGAAAGAGGTTTGAATATTTGTTGTGAGTGAAGGTATTGTTTGTGGTTGGAATGTTTGATTTTCTCCCAATTATGGAATGAGCTCATTGTTGGATGCATGTCATTGTTGGTGGATAAGATTGTTAGGTTCTTCACTAACTACTTGATTTAGAATTGTTGGGTGCCACATTGAGGACGAGGACTATTTTGAGGAAGTTATATGCTGAAATTTTGAGGGAAAAAGTGTTGGTGTTTGAGTTGGAGAGTTAGTTTTATGGTAAGGTGTGGAGGGTGAGTAATGGTAGTGATTGTTTTGAATGGATGGATGCTTCCATTTTCTGGTATTGATTGCTTTGTATGGATGGATGTTTCCATGGGGAATGAATGGTACTCTTGCTATTGAATGATCATCCTCCCTTTTGGCATGTATCATTCTTACATCATGATTAAGCTACTTGAATGAGATGTTGTGTTTGTGTAAATCCATCACGGTTCTATTAAGAGAACCCTTCATTCAATAGGGGAGTTCTTTCGTAAGAGGCTTACATGTTGTGACTAAGTTTTCTTCTTCATTCGGGAAGAATTATTAAGAGTTAGAATGGTTGATTGATCGAAAATTCGCTTGTGATGGTCATCCTATTTGGAGTCCGGTTCTAGAAGGGACATTCTTAGGTTTCTTCATTCTTGCTAGCATGACATTTTCCTTATTCAAGACTATAAGTCCACAGAAATCCTATCATCTGTGTAGGAGAATACAAGCACAATTCTATGGCCGAAGCCAATCACATTTCGGTAGGCAAATTCCATGACTGTTTCTGTCACACATCTGACAGTCAGTTACTCATTGTTCATGAGGCCTGAGGCTTGAGAGCAAAGCTTTTTTGAGCTACTATGAGTTGTACATTGGATCAATCATTGTTGTAACAGTCAAACAACGATCTATCAGACCACCAACGCGCTACCTATGTACACATTTTGTGGTCCGTATCAGATTAATCAGTGACCAACTAGTGAGCCAATGGCCTTCTGTGGGCTGTTTTTTTAGTAAAAAATCAGACCTGCCCTGTATGCGGCCCTGCCTACAGATTTGTGCCCTGTCTGCGGCCTACCAAAGCTTGCCACGTGGCCTACAAGTCCTGTCTGCGGCCTACTACTCCATTTGTGACCTGCCATAGTACCTGCAAGCTGTTTTCAGCCTGTCTGCGGCTAAAAATAACCTGAGTGCGACCTGTGCCCTCCTTGTCTGCGGCCAACCAGGGCGTGCCATGTGGCCCTATGGCCTGCCCTTCGCCAGCGGCCTATCAATTTGTTTGCAAGAAGGAAAAATAGACCCACATCTCTGTCTGCAGCCTAACAGTTTGTCTACGGCCCTACATAATCTGTTGCAGCCATCTACAAATGATTTTTGTCACCTAGCAGACTTGTTGAAGTTGTCTATCGCTGTCCGTGGGGAAAAATCAGTGCTGTCCTGCTTGTCCATCGCTGCTATGGAAGGCCCATCCTTCATCCTTTCTAGTCAAGGTGTTGTTTGAACCATCGCTACGATCTGCAGATCCGACCAAAAGAAACCTGTGAACGCAAATGGTAAACGGAATAGGATTGCATGGGCAATGGAAAACGACATTCATGACTAGTTGGACTCTTGGACACTCCGGTAACCTTACGCATATCTGCGGTAATGTGATTCGCACCCAATACCATTGTCTAATATCCAATTTGTAAATAATGTTTCATATGTAGAACTGTATTCCATGCTTAGTGAATCAACATATCCATTTCGCAATTGTAGTCTATATTTGCATTGAACGATTCATCTTTATATCCCATTAAGAAATCGCACTTATATTGTGGTAGAGAAAGCAATTATTCTTAACACTTTAATGAATACGAATCGGTTGTGGTGTAGATGTAAAGGTCATGTAGGTTATCTAGTTACCTGTATGAAATTGTCAAAATTACAAATGACATCATTTTACGTGTTATCGGAGTGTTTACAAGTGTTCTAGGAAAGCAGGTTTTGGGGGACAAATTACGTCATTTTAAAAAATGAGGCCATACTGGTTTTTAAGTTCGGAAACGTATCGGTTAAAGCTTAACTTTCTTGTGGTTGTATCCATTTAAATCGAATGACTAAGTTGGGGATCGGTAGTGAATCATTTTTCTCACAAATTAGGAAAGGTGTTTTTATACGACTTTATGCTTTGTTGAACCGTCTAGCGTGTTACTTACTAGTTAAACTGCTATACGGAATCATCAAGTTGTGAAATATTTTTTCCGGTTTTTGTCAATTATGAAGCATATCAACTGAATCCGACCTCTGTGAAACACCAGAGCGGGTCATCCACCATCGTGGTTGAAAAACATCACCTTGGTTAAAGCGTCACACTAGTCACACCCGCCGGCGGTTCTATAGATGCTCTTGTTACTATTACAATCAAAGCCAATGGCCTGACCATACAGTGCTAGTTAAATTATAGTTGGGTCATCGACTACCTTGGGAGCAATCCTGGCTCAATAATCCATTTGTTCAGATTCGAAGTTCTAGCAGCTACTGCCATACATAAACATCTTTCAAATTTCAATGAAAATTGCACTTCTCTTTTTAATGTTCAAAGGATTGATTTCCCTTCTAAAAATTAATACAAGAATGTGCAATTCCCTGCTGCTGGAAGGTGCGCTACTGCAGATTACTCACTAAAGTGATGATAAATACGATCCAATCTAGTTTCTCATCGAGCCCATCACTATTCATCAAATTTTAATTGAAATTCAGGCTGGATTGAAGTGTTTAATAATTCAAAATGGGTAGCTATCCCATGGAGGACATTACCCATTGCAGATTTAGTTTAGTTCGAGAGTGAGCATATCAGTACTTCTCATCAGATGTGTTATTCCTAGCTAGTATAAATGCTTATAGAATAAGCTATAATGAGACATTGTCACTTCATCCACGTTTTCCATCATAGTCATCTCCCATTTGCGCAGTTAAAGCTTGATCTACAATGTGGCTTCGATGCATGTCATTGACATTGATATAGCCCATAAATGTAGAGCCTACACATACACAGTTGAAAGATGCCATTGCTCTATACTATCCATATCAGATATTGAAAGTTAATAGTTAGATATGGAGGCTAGTATCCATTCTTGCTCCTGCCCATCAAGGAGCGATCTATCCAAGAGACTCGCCCAATAGACTCAGGTTCACAGTCAACTGAGAAGATTTTGGTTGTTAATGCTCTCTAATTGCCAAGCTGCCATAAGAGCATTGCTGACTAGAGCTCCAACCTTCAATAATTTAGCTGTGAGCTAGATGATCAACATTTCTATCACCTTTGATACTAGCAATGGAGCCCATTCTATATATGCTCTTGTTGCTCTTACAATCAAAGCCAATGGTCTGACCATACAACGCTAGTTAAATTATAGTTGGGTCATCGACTACCTTGGGAGCAATCCTGGCTCAATAATCCATTTGTTCAGATTCAAAGTTCTAGCAGCTACTGGCCATACATAAACATCTTTCAAATTTCAATGAAAATTGCACTTCTCTTTTTAATGTTCAAAGGATTGGTTTCCCTTCTAAAAATTAATACAAGAATGTGCAATTCCCTGCTGCTGGAAGATGCGTTACTCCGGATTACTCAGTAGAGTGATGATAAATACAATCCAATCCACTTTCTTATCGAGCCCATCACTATTCATCAAATTTTAATTGAAATTCAAGCTCGATTGAAGTGTTTAATGATTCAAAATGGGTAACTATCCCATGGAGGACATTAGTCGTTGCAGATTTAGTTCAAGAGTGAGCAGATCAGTACTTCTCATCAGATGTGTTATCCCTAGCTAGTATAAATGCTTATAGAATAAGCTATAATGAGACTTTGTCACTTCATCCATGTTTTCCATCATAGTCGTCTCCCATTTGCGCGGGTAAAGCTTGATCTTCTCTACAATGTGGCTTGATCAACAAGAGCAGATAGTTGTGCAGATTATATCAGCTTTATGTAAACATATGATCAAATAGCAGATAGTTGTGTTGATTGATCATTAGGATGGTTTGAACGCAATTGGAAAGCAATCAGCGGTGGGCATGCCTCAGCTCTTATCCAGGAGTTCAGTATAAAATCCAAGTCCACAATTGGGGTGTAGTTTCAGACGCGTACCATTGTGGTTGATTACAAGACCATTACGACTCAAATCTGGGACGCAACTAGTCCAGCTAGGGCAGCATCGGGTGAGGGTTGATATATATCCCATTTTAGATTGCCTAGAAACCATGGGTAGCAAATGAGGACATAGAAAGGACAAATTGGCTAGATTGGCTAAATTGTTGGGCAAGGCTGGGAGACAAAAGAAGTGCTTGGACTTTTTCCTCCAAGCAGCTAATGTCTCTTGCTCTTTCCACCCATGTTTTAGAGGAACTATTATCGTTTTTAAGAGTTCAACCCTCACGTATATCCCTTTGAAGAAAATACTTTTGAAATTTGATGTCATTATCTAAACTTTCCTGAAACACGTATATCCCTTTGAAGAAAATACTTTCAAAATTCGATGTCATTATCTAAACTTTCCTGAAACCTTTGACTCCAATGTGACATTTGAACGCTGCATTACCTCTCAAAATTTTGGTCCCTAAGAGTTCAAGTTGTAATATATATACATTTTTCTAATTTTCGGATTTGGAATACATCTCCACTTGTAGACTACTAAGAATACATTAACCTATCAATGTTTTATTTTCTAATAATAAACTTATCCTTTTCTCAATATTTTCCTTCGATTGAATAAATTTTACACATATGTTAAAAATATTTATTTGTTGCTTTTGCAGGATTTTCTACAATTAATATAATATTAGAACAAAAAATAATATGTCAAAAATCAAAAGTTGAACTTAAAATGAATAGAAGAAATAGACGAGCCTTTGCTAGACGTCGAACCCAAATAAAATGCAAAAATGAATTTCGACCCTATTCAAACACGGTTTGAAATAACTACATTGGAATCTCAATGGATTGCCTTATGTAATAAAATAGTCACTAATATGAAATGTTGCTCATCATGTGGAGCATCCACATTTCAACCAACTAACAAAAATATGTTTAAAAAAACTATTTACTATCATCCAAACCACTTCTTGGAAATGTCCAACATTACGTACGAGTTTCAAAATCGAGGATCTGTACATGCACATATTATTCTTTGTATAAATGAAAATGAAGTAGATCAAATAGCTAATGAGATAGTGGCATGTGTACCAGCTATATTTGATAAAACTTCAAGAAAATTCATAGAACCGATTGAGATTCATAGAAAAGAACACTAGCAGCTTGTGCAACGAAAACAAATACATTTTTGTAGAAAGTCATGTGAAAAGTACAATACTAAGGACCATAAATGGATCTTTGAATGATCCACAAGGTTGATTGTGTGCTTGTTAAACAATCTATCAGATACTAGTCATCAGAAAACAAGATCTAGTTTAGCAGCTTGATAGAAAACAAGAAGAGACAATCAAAGCATTGATCAAAAACTATAATCCAAGTTCCCACGTGTGAAAATCAGGCTGTAGTATGGCCTGTAGACAGAGTTTAAAGTGTGCCAAAGCTAGTTCTCATTGGAATCAATCACAATCACCATACATAGAGAGAAAATCCGAGTTTCTCATTGAGGCTCCAAATAGTTTCTATCTTCTCACTATGGAGAATGGGAATACATAGTAAAAGACACTTCCTTTGCCAAGTTAGGTGAAAATCCAGCATGTAATAAGGAAGTAGACTCAACTTTCTTGCCCTAATGTGAAAAGCCTAGCCTAGATCCAAGAGTCATGCTTGGTAGGTACATGGTAGGTTCATGGTAGGTACAAATCTCATCATAAATCATGGTTTGGATCCTACAAAGTAGGAATCACTACCAAATGGACACACCCACTCCTCTTGACTCGTGGTAACCTATCTTAGGTGTGGATTTACAAGTGGCACTTTGGCCATTCAAGTGACTAACAAAAAATATTGACAAAATGTACAATATTCTACATGGCTAGATTTGCCAATGTAGGCAATTTTTCACACTCCTCCTCAAATCTAGCCTTGGAAACCACAATACTTATCAATCACTCAATTGAAGATCTAAGCTTGACAAATGAATCTTTGGGTAAAGATTTAGTATACAAATCAGCCAAACAACTTGATGATGACACATGCTGGAGCTTGATCTCTTTGGCTTGCACTTTCTCCCTCACAAAATGATGAGCAATCTCGATGTGTTTTCTCCTTGCATGGAATTTAGGATTAGTTGCAAGTGATTGGGTTGATTGGTTGTCACAATAGATGATAGGGATCTCCTCCTCCATGACATGAAGCTCCACCAATAGCCTTTTGAGCCACAAGATCTCCTTGCATGTTGATGTCAAGGCCTTGTATTTGGATTCTGTGGAAGATAAGGAGATGGTGTCTTGCTTTTTGGAAAGCCATGATACTACTCCATCACATAGAAAGGTGGCAAAAGCACTTGTTATCTTCTATCCACTTTGTCACTTGCAAAATCCGAGTCACTATAGCATGTTGGCTCATCTAACATTGAAGTAAAAAATGTGTAAGATGTGAAAGATGATGAGCCTTCCCTTTGATCACCTTGACCATCATAGGTGAGCCTCAATGGCTCGGTCCTTGCCCTTGTAGATCTTCTTGGAGTTCTTGGAGTTATTGCATCTTGAGGTGGATCCTCAAGTTATTCTTCACTTGGAAGCTCCTCCTCCATCCTAGCATGGTCCTTGGCATCAAGATGATTAGTAGCATTATCATCCAAATCACAAGCATGTCCTTCATAAAAAATAACATCCCTACCCACTATCACCTTGCTAGTGATTATTCTCTTGATGAGTACTTGTCAAAACCTTTGGGCTGACCCCAAATTTGACTTTGAGGGATCTTAATAAGCCTAAGAAAGACCTATAACAGTACCAAGAATGATGATCTACCTTCCTATTGAATGATTGAAAACTATTCCTTGTGATTGACTCCACAAATCGAGTAGCATCAAAATGAAGAAAACACAAAATACTTGCCATTTTGATCCAATTGATAAGATATGACCACAACTCATATTGTGAAGCTAAAAATCCTGTAAATCAAAAACCTTTAGACCTCTCCTCACTCAAATTGATCAAATATTGAAGGTACTAATCATAGATAATGTCTAGATAGCAATCAATGCTTGAATTGCATCAAAATCTATGATTCTGGCATGACTTAAAGCTCATTTCTTGGAATGGCTCTGATACCATGTCAAAATTGCAACAAAATAACTCCATTTGATCCTAGAAATGATGGAGAAAGCACCTACTTAAGATCCAATCAAGATCTAGAACTAGATTACTAATTAATACATTGATTTCTAGCTTATCTTGCTTGAACTCCATGAATTAGCTCCAAAATCATGCCAAAATCTTCACACATGTGAGTGTACGGCCTGATACTACCTGTGTACTAAACCTGCACCTCCAAACTCATCCAATGATCACAAAAAATCATATGCCAATAGCATTCATCAATCAAATCATAGACTCAAACTAGTTAAGAAGGAAAATCTCGATTTTGCTCATTATTGGATGGAAATCCCATCATATGTTTATACATGTAGAGCTCGGATCTAAGCATATTAGGGCTTCTATGCATTTATCAAATCCTAACCCTAAAATCTAACCTAAAGATCCACTTAATCCACTCTAATTAGGGTCAAAACCTCGAGATCCAAAAACAATGAAAAAATTGCAATTTTAAGCTCCTATTTTTTTTTCACCCTATCCATGTACTCTTTGGCCACATTCCAAAGGTACCATTCCAGATCTAGGTTAATGATTTGACTTAAAATAAGGTATCCTCTTCTCTTGCCATACTTACCACAACGTTCAAATACTTTTTCCAAATGATCCAGATGGTCTGTATCAGCACTATGGACTCCAAGATCATCCAAATAAATTTCAAGAAATTTCTACAAATACTTCTTGAAAGCAAATTGCATAACCCGCTGAAATGAACTTGGTGCATTACATAGTCCAAAAGGCATAACTTTATAAGCATAGGTTCCCCATTCTGTTGCAAAAGTTATTGTATGTCGATTCGCATGTGCAATTTTAACTTGATTATAACCACTAAATCCTTCCAAAAAACTATAGGCTTCCACTCCAGCAAGGCAATCCAAAATGCTTTCTATAAAATACAAGGAAGGTGATCTTTCCTCGTGACTTTGTTCAAGGCCTTTAGGTTCACAAATTATCATCTTGCCATTTTTCTTAGGAAGGACGACAATCGATGAAACCCACTTAGTATGCTCAATTTTGTAAATGAAATCTGCTTCTAGTAATCTTTGTAACTATTTCTTAATAAGATCCGTGACATTCGGATTACAACGATAAAATCTTGTCACTTTTGGCACTGCATTCTTTCAAATCCTTATATGTCCAAGCAAAACAATCTCGATATTTGATCAATAAATTCCTAAGAGATTGAAACTGCTCTGTGGTAAGTTGCATTCCAACTTGAACAATCTTCTCAACTTCTCCTGGTTCAGCAAGATTCATAGTCTGAGTCCACGCACACGCGGAATTGATAGAGAGTGTATTTTTTGAGATTCTTTGAGTTTTGTGTGTGTGTGTGTGTGTGTGTGTGTGTGTTTGTGGATGCACGCGCACGCGGAATTGAACTTTCAAGTCTTAAAGAGTTCAGGTCTGTCAAGTGTGAGAAAAAATCTTTGAATTCGAGTCGAGTGTGTGTGTGTGTGTGTGTGTGTGTGTGTGTGTGTGTGTGTGTGTGTGTGTGGCTGGTCCATCGTAAACCTCTTGTGTTTTTGGCACTTGATCATCGGGTTCACGATGAGCTTTAGGTACCATGATCAAACATCATCAAGAATATAAAGTCTGAAATGATTCGGCATATCTTGATGAACTTTATCTTCTTTCTCTTGTTCCAAGGGATTAAGCTTTGTTTTGCATTTAGCTTTCTTGAATGAAGTCTTTCAAGAAGACGAGGACTTCTTGGAACTCTGACTTGATGAATCATCTTCAAGCTTCTCTTTCCCTTTATCCAATAAAGGTGGTACAACTTCTGGAACAACTGTCGAAACTACATCTCGTGATGGATTTTTCCATTTTAAAACCGTGTTATAATGTTGTTTGGCTTGCTTTTTTGTCATTGGTCCTGTATTTTTCCTTCCTTCAATATAACTACTTTTGGTGATTGTCTTGTTGGTTCATCAGGAATATTACGAACTCCAAATCTTGTAGGATCTATATGATTTAGAATTTGCTCATCAGTGAGTCCAGTATTTTTGTCATAAGATAAAACATGACTAACATGAATAAGTTCATCTGTTGACACATTATCCTATTGTACAATCCATAGTTGCAAGAGCTTGATTCCAGTTAACATTATTTGTTTGAGAGTCATAATGAACTCCCAAAGCTTTTTCTGCTCTGTCACAAGTATGATCCATTGTTGATGAATCATCATTCACTTTCTGGACTACTGGCTTAATTGTCCATGTCAATGGATCTTTAACTACTTGTTCACGATTCTCAAATTCAATTTTTCATGTTTCTCAGTTATGAATTACTTGTGAAACTCGTAACCATGGACATCCCAACAGAATGCAATAAATTGATGGTGCTTCTGGTAAGTCCATTACTACAAAAGTAATGACAAACTGGGACACCACAACAAAATGGAGTGGCCGAGAGGAAGAATAGTACTTTATGTGAAAGTGCCAAAGCCATGAGGTTAGGTGCTAATCTTCCAAAACCATTTTGGGATCAAGCTTTGTTGTGTGCTAACTTTCTATGCAATAGATGGTCGAGTGTTGTATTGGATGGAAGAACACCATTTGAGATGTTGTTCAAGAGGAGGCCGAGTGTCAACTTTCTTAAAACTTTTGGATGTACTTGCTATGTCAATATAACTCTTAATGATAGGACAAAGGGGAATCTATCTTCAAGGAACGATGTATTTGTTGGATATAGTTAGGTGATTAAAGTGTACAAGGTTTACATTCCTACTACTAATAAGGTGATTATTGGTATAGATGTCATTTTGGATGGAGGGAATATTCCAAAGGTGGCTTCAAGTGATGATGGTGTGGATGGATCTAACATTCTTGATGTTGATGTAAAGGATCCTACTTTAGATGGTGATGATGAAGGACCTTCATCAAGTCAAAAGCCAAGGCGGAGAACATCAAGGGAAAGACAAATGCCTTCAAGGCTCACATATGATGAGAAAGGTAAGCAAGTTGTTGGAGGTACACACTTTGCCTTTCTAATCTCCTTTGATGAAGCTACTTGTGTAGATAATGAAGGAACAAAGAGGAGTGGATCCAAGCAATTAATCCACATTTCGTAAAGAGAGACACACATTTCGTAGAGAGAGGAGAGAACGCACATTAAATAGAGAGAAAATGACAGATTCCCGAGGAGAGAGAAAGGTGGATGGATATTTAGCTCATGGAGGTGCTTCTAAAATACAAAGCAAACCTGAGCACCTAGCATTACGGGGGGTGGAAGGCTCGGGTTTGAGGGCCTTCCTTGCAGGGAGAGCCCTTGCCCAAGGGCCTGCATGGCAGGCCCAAGGCCCACAGGCCTTCCACGTAATGTCATGTGTGGAATTTTTTTTATCTCATAAATTCTAAACAAAATCGTTGTTGCTTTGAGGATTCCGGACAAAACTAGTGGTTATTCCACTTGCAATCAAATTCCACCTCTGCAGGTGCATCCAAAATATTAAAAAAATCGAATACTTGGCATTACGTAATAGGTAATGGACGTTGGGAGGGCCATTACCATAAATCACTCTAATCTTAGATTTACAGTTAAATTTCTTACATAAGGTAATAATTTTTCTGTTACAGTAAGTGAATTTTTTTACATTTTTTTACTGTTGGTCAAAACATTTGTGATTTTTACCTCTAGGTAAAACAATTTTTTACGAGGAAAGGTTCCTCCTACATATGGAGTTGCTAGAGGTGTCATATTCCTGCAATTTAAAGCTAAATACACACTATTTTTTTTTGGAGTGCTTTACGTGGGTCATAAATTGTCTATAATCATCACCCATTGAAACTCTCACAAGCAAAATTATGATGCAACATCTTACATGCACATTTCGCACCACATATCAATAATAATCACTCATTTCTAGATCCTCGAGGCTCGCATAATCTTTACACACATACTTATTAATTGCATGAACATTCAACACCTTCGATTCGCCTGCGGCACGCCTGCACTTGCCATCATTTATGATTTGGAGTCTGGATCGGATTTCTGCTATTCATGACGATCACCGTCAGGATTCGGGAATCTATCTACACATCGCATGCGGCGTGCGCTCACTTATAATGAGGTGCTCTTATAAGTAGCAGAATTAGAAGTGGTAACAAATCTACATTTCATGTAGAGTTTGGTCGCCATTATTCTATACAAGATTTGTTTTGTGCAGTGGAGATGGTGCACGTGAAGCTGTGCATTTCGTTATGAGAAGAAGTGTTTGGTCTACGTTGTTTTTGCATTTCATCATGGGATTCGTTTGGTGTATTTTGTTCAAGACGAAGAGAAGGAGATCGTCTTTCCTGGATTTTTTTGATAGAGCAACCGGGCGCCCGGCATCCACGGAGTTTGTGGGATTGTACAATTCTTTATCGAAGGAGAATGAGGCTCTTCTTTCGGCAATCGATTCTGCTAACAAAAACATCAATGATGTTTGCTCTCAGCTCGGCTATGGTGAAGATGGACCTGATAACTGTCTGTTCATACATCAGAATGATCGTAATCGCTCACAGAAGATGCCGGTTGATAATGACACAGAAGCTCAGCAAATCTTGTTTCGAAGGAATGGATCTGAGTTGGTACATCCGTCTGTTCAGTTGTTGCAATCAAGCGTTAAAAATTGCTTACGATTATTTTCAGAAAGAGAAAGTAAGATACAGATGCTGGAGAGCGTTTCAGAACAAAATGGCAAAGAGATATCAAGGTTGAAGACGCTTATTCTACAGATTGAGAGATATAATGCAGAAAACTCTGCCAGAAGTGGATCATATTTAGATTCATCGGCTACACCCGAAATGCTAGAACTTGCATTGAAAAAAACGGATATGGCAGCCGCTACCTTTATCAAAGTTTTCTGCCAACGTTTACAACGCCAAGGATTTGATTTGGCACTGCTGCCTGCAATGAAGCGGTTCTCTCAGCAGAAAGTACGATCGTATCTAGAGGAAAAAGGTTTCCAACATTTGGAAAATTTAGTCCACTACCTTCACCGGCATGACTACGCACGGTCAGCTCATATCAAGTTTGCATTGCAGTCTTGGACTTCTAACGTGATCTTTGCAGGCTTTGAAAACGATGCATATTCCATGCATGATGGCTTTTATCATATAATAGATAGGAAAGCTCTTCAAAGCGAATCCTGGGAATTGTATAACCGTTATTCAAATCTAAAAGCCGCGGAAATGATTGCCGACAAATCTAACATCTTTTTTGGAAAGTTTTGTTATAGCAAATTTGTCTTATTAGTACCAGAAGAGCTTCAGAAACGTCTTGTTCAGTGCGACTTCCATAGCTGTACGTTGCAGTGCGATCAACTCTACTTATCTTTCCTGCAGCTAGCAAAGCATGTGTGGCTTCTTCACAAGCTGGCTCGCACGTTTGATCCCGGAGCACGTATTTTCAGAGTTAGCAAGGGAATGGCTTTTGATGGCCTACATATGGAATCAGTAGCATCTTCAGCATACAGCTGTGAAATTGATCAACAAACAGTAGAGCTGATGGTTATGCCAGGATTTCAGATACGTAATTCTGTCATCAAATCTTCTGTTTATCTGGGAAAGAAAAGCACTGCCAACTGAAGTAGTATATATGGGCCGGTTGCTTAAATTGTTGCACTCCAGTTGCTGGATCACTTGTTTGACCTGGTTCATTCAAGTACTCACTATTTTACATGCAATTGCTGGTCAGCAATTTTGTTGTGAGAATTTTATCTGTAAATTTTGATCTCGTGTAACAATCCTAGTAATGTATTCAAGTACTCACAATTTTACATGCAATTGCTGGTTAGCAGTTTTGTTGTGAGAATCTAAAAATTCTAGTAATTTGATTGTTATTAAGTAGAAATGCCATTCGGAAATTGTCATGAAGAAGTTGTCTCAAAGAAAGTAATTTTGATACTCGGTATAACCAATTAAAAAGACTATTTATTGAGCCTCTAATATGCAAATAGTATCTTATAAATGAAGAAATGCACCATGTTAAGCTAAATATGAAGTAACTAGTCCCAAGTAATTAACCTAAGTAGGTGGAATTTGAGCATACATCAACATGGAAAAAGCTTTTCTTTTATGCCTTGTCTTATCATCCTTAAAAATTAGTCGGTATTTCGATGATATAAGATACTTACAAAGTATTCATTTATGTTCTGATCATACTCAGGAGAGAAAATTGAGAGAAAATTATTAGTGATTGGAGTATATTAAGTGGTCATATCCTTATTTTCAAGATGTAATATGCACTATTTTTATTAAACCAACAATCTTTAACAAGAAGGTTGTGATATATCAAAGGCATTGCCACAAATTCTTTGAATAGAAAAAGTGATTGTATAAGAATATGCAAGATAATTAACTATTTTCAAATGTCTTAATTATCTAGAAACTATGACATGATGGTTATTTCAAAACTCAACAACCCAACTTATTGGAATAATGGTGTGAGTGATAAGTTGTAATGCAATTAACACAAATACATAAAACAATTAATAAGATCTTCAAATCATGTTAAAATAATAGTTTACTTGAGCAATAAAAGTAAAAAAAAATTAGTAAATTTTGAAGTAATGGCCAAATTTGATGAAAGTTTTGTATACAACACAACAAATATATTTGAATCAAGATCTAGTAAATCTCTCGGTCAAAATGTACTTTTTGTAGAATTTTTAATTGTTGAAAGTGCTATCAAGAGAGAATGAGCAATGAAGAGACGTGTGAATCAAGATCTAGTAGATCTCTCGGTCAAAACATATTTTTTGTAGAATTTTTAATTGTTGAAAGTGCTATCAAGAGATAATGAGGAATGAAGAGATAGACGTGTTTTCTGGTTTTTTAATGAAGGATCATTTTCAAAAAATAGCATCACGAGGATATAGCACCACGGTTCTATCGTATAATGTCGTTATCAGGATGCCTCTAATTAAGGGTAATAGAACGAACGATCCCAAAGATATTTTATCAGACAGACCGTACTCTTTGACCGATGAAGGTTTTCCACGCCTTTAGAAGCACAATCTAGGGAGAGTGTATCTTCAGCTCGAAATCACAATTTTGGTCTCATTCCCTTTTACTTCTAATAGTTCACAATAACTCATCCGATATCAATAATATGGACTTGCACTCATTCACGATAACTCATCCGATATCAGTGCGTCCATAGTCCCAAATATCCATCACGGCAATCTGAAATTCAAAATCTAGTATCTTCTGACTCAAAAGAGGGTATTTTGCTCAATGTTGTAGGGTTTTGTCGATGATTAAGCAGACACTTGATAGTGAGTGGTCAAGAATCATATATTCCAACAAGATATCCTGACCATATGAAATATGCTAGTGAGTAATGGTGTATTCCAACCATGTTGAGTATATCTCTCTCTCCTATATTCCGATGAGAGAGTCAAAACTTCTCCTACACAAGCTAAGGAAACACTTTTCCATTCACAATAAGAAAAAGAATGTTTTTATTTTAATCACAAACTTTCGGCTAATATAGTCCTTAGCAAGATGATTACGTAAATGAAAGTCAAAGGACTTTTCCACAAATGACATTTTTTCTAGGTTAATCTTTCAACTCAAGATGAAATAAAAGATGAAGTCCTTTCAAAAGCAATGGGGATTGGGTATCGGTGAAATGGATTACCCAAAACATAGTTTGATTCTCTTTCAATCTCACTTTTTATGGTTTCCTTTCGCAAAAGATGTCTTGACTTTAAGAGACGTTGCTTATAAGCATTTTGTTCTCTTAGCTATGACCCGTAGAGTCTCCAAAGACTCCTCTTAACCATTAGTGGAGCTTCAATTAACTACTCCCATCGAAAGACATTTCCAACTAGAATTGAAGGCCAACATCATAGACTCGTCATTTGTTTGTATTTCTATAATCTTAATTGAGGACTTCAACTTTGTAATGTCCTATAATGCACTGAACATGTATATTCTTGGAACTTCATCCAATTTTAAAATGATATAACTGGCAAGGAATATTAACTTCATTACAATGTTTCATGTCTTGGTAACTAAAATAATTGGGAATCATTGAATTATAAATGATAAATGAAAACATATTTTAACTGTTTATAGTTGACAACTAACTTTCTTATATTTATATATAATGACGTCTTTTCAAGTACCAATATTTTTTGGAATTGCTTGGTTTTTTTTTAGAAATGTTATAACCATTTGAGCCACATGAAGCAAATAGATCTATATAGAATGATTCTAAATTATTTGCAATCTTTTTGTCACAAGTAGTACAAATTGTAGATATAATAAAATTATTTTTAAAAGGAGCATATAGAGATGCATCTGCCAACATTTTTGAAGGAGGGTTTTCACAGTGTTGGTGATATCTTTTTGTCACTGATGTTGTTTGTCCAATGTAAACTTTTTTTTGTTTTTAATGCATTCTAATTTGTAGATGTGAATGTTCTTCATGCTCTTTTGGGTGGAGGTGTGTTTTCCTGCATTCAAACAATTTATCTAATGTATGTTTTTGTAGATTTGCATAGTTAAACTTTCAAAAATGAAATAGATAAACATAGTTTGATATACCTTTGTAGCACTTGTTGATGCTACATCTTCTTCTGTGATAACCTGAAAATTGTGCAATAAAGTTAAGTTGAAAATTATTTTCATATTTTATATAGAAATATAAAAAAGCAGGCATGTGCATTTGTAATCCATCTGAACGTATTTTTATGTGCCTTGAAAGTACAAAGTAGGAAAGGTAATTCTTCTTTTCCTATTAGAAAATCAGGTATTTTAGTGGTAAAAGTATCTCGGATCTCAATCACAGCCATGTCTAGTGTATTATCATTTTCTTTCTCAGCCCAACACCTAGCATCCAATCCAATCTACCATGCAAGGAGCAAACACATAGAGATTGCTCACCACTTTGTAAGAGAAAAGGTCCAAGCTAAGGAGGTCTCATTGGAGCATGTTTCAAGTGAAGAATGAATAGCTGTTGACAAAGCCTCTTCAAAAGAATGCTTTTTTGAAGCTTAGATAAGCCCTTGGCTTAATTAGTAAAGCTATGTTGTCATCTAGCTAGATTGTGAGGAGTATTAAAATTTCACAATTCTAGCTTGGCCAATTTTGGTCACATGCATTGCAATTGGCAAGATGGCCATGTAAATAGATGCCACACGTGCCAAATCACATAGGATGCTTTCCAATAAGTTCGTTCCTCATATTACATTGTGATAGCATCTTTGAAATGAGGCAAAAATGTATTCGGATAGGCTAGAGAAATTTTAGGATCTAAAAATAACATGTTTTACATTGTTTTTGGATTTCGAGATCTTGACCCCAAGTTAGGGTGGATCCAATGACCTATTAGGGTAGATGTTAGGGTTAGGGTATGATAAGTTCAGAGGTGCCCTAATATTTGAAAAGTATAAATGTATGATGAGATTTCCATCCAAATATTAAGGAAAATCGAGTTTTTCCACTTCTATCATCATTGTCTTTTGGTGACGAGTTCTAGCTATTGGATGTGAGTGTTCTTATGCATTAATTGCTTGGTTTGGAAGGCACTGAACCTGTCTATAGGTTTGAGAAGCTTGTTGTACTTTACTTTGATTCATTTGATCAAATCTATGTGCCTAATGTGGAGTTAAATGCCAAATTTGCTAGTTTTGGTAATTAGTCTTGATTCTAGCTATAGTTTGGATCTAGATCTTTGATTTGTGCATCCTCCATCACTTCTAGGATTGATTGGGATTCATTTTTCTGTAAAATTTTTGTCAAATCCTCTGGCGACAAGTCGTGCCTTTCTCTTGTTGATGCTGTCATCTGCATTGTACTTGACTTTGAAAATCCATTTGCAATCAACTATATTTTTGCTAGCAGGTTATTCGACAATTGTCCATGTCTGGTTCTCGATAAGAGATGAATACTCTTTATCCATAGTTTCTTTCTAGAGATCTGAATCAGGCTGATTGAGTGCCTCTTGGACAAACATCAGTTCTTGAACAAGGTAGGCTGCAGACTCGTCGATATATTGGTTAGGTGGTTTGCTTGCTCTTGAAGATCTTTTGGGTAATAGAGGAAGTTGATCATTTCCACCATACTATAGTTGTTGATTACAAAATACTATTTTATTATGTATGGGATCAAATTGAAATAAAGTTCTAATCTTAACTTGTAAGCCAAGGATGTCTGTATAGTCAATCTAGTCTTGGAAAAAATACTAAGACTTGTTGTGGGTTCATTGAACAAAAGAAATTTTGCAATTAAAAGTATAATGGCTGAAAAACTTGTGAATGTGGAAATATTTCCTTCAGAGATTTCCCAGATACGTTATTTACTCATGAGGAATAGTGTTTTTGGTAGTTGAGTTACAAGATTTTCAATGAGATATGTGAGTACCATATGCGGGTTTTGGGAGAATATGCCAAATGATGAAGTATGTTTATATATTGTATCATAGTGGAACACTACCTACGTCTTAGTCTTATGGATCACTACCATCTTCTAGACCCATATGAAAGAAGAAAGTTACTCCACGACTCTAAGTTACAACTTTCATTGGAAAAAACATCCAAGATGGAGTAGACATAGAGATCGATGCATTTGTATTATATTACATTTTGAAATACAAATTTTTTGTGTGTGTCTATTGCTTTTATAAATTTACATATATGCTTAAATCTCACATGTGTCTATTTGAATATTGTCTGAAGTACCTTATACTATATTCAATATCCCTGTTACACGCTCTAGAAGAAATGGACCGCAATTTTTGTCACACACCTCATATGACTTTTTGATGGTGATCATGGATGAAAACCAAGACTAGTAGATATTAATTGCATTTCAATTATTCAAAACTTATAGTATTCTAGGAAAATAGGCTTTATGGTTTTACTATGAATAACAAGCAGTCATGGAGAAGTCATTAATTGATGCAACCATAGGTAACTTCTTTGAGGCTATAGATCTTAAATTTCTGAGCAGTATTTAAAAACTTTTCTATTCTCCGTGTTTAAAAAACAACACAATGTTTTTGAGCAATTTTCCTAGTTATTAGTCTTTAGACTCAGATCATTATCTTGAGATATATTCAATTTTAATAGCTTTAGAACATAGATGATTAAATTCAAATTGTCCTTTTATTTTGAGAATTACAAAGTCTAAAATTTAGCATTTTAGCTAAGTATGGTAAACTTTTTAGTTGTCAATTTGTGCTTTGTAACTTAACTATAATCAATTTGATTTTTTTAAGCTACTGGTACCTATAGAGACAAAATTTAGAGAATGGTTAATGTTATTTTGATATTGAGCATTGATTCAAATTTCGTGCATCTATTTATCATTATTCCATCATTGTAACATTCAAGGGTCTTGACATGTAACAAACTCACATGGCCAGACAAGCAATTAGGTATAAATAAGAAGCTTCAAAAAATTGGACTAGAATTTTATATTGAGTTTTTCAATCGAATATTTTAGTGTGCTTTAACTATAGAAAAATTTGTTGTAGCATATCAAATGTCATGCTACTAAAGCATATGTTACTCTCTTGGATTAATTTTTTGTTAAGTTCGCTTTGATGTCTTAGATAAGATACATTGTAAGCATTATTACCAACTTTTTAACCATGATATGTTAATTTATGACTAAAACATGGGACAAGTATGACTCTACTGAACTATGTGAAAAAAAAAAAACATCAATGAAACATGCTCAAACATTTATAATAGAACATTTTGCAACAAGGACTACCATTAAGAGCTAGATTAAATTATATATTTGGATTGAAACATGTCCATGCTAGTTTAGGTTTGAAGAGACCATCCCTCACATGTTGTTATACTACCATCTTAAGATTTGGTGATACATTTTTCATCATGATGGGATATTCACATATAATGCTAACATAAATTTGAAAAAAGATAATTTCTGGAGATGATGTTGATGTCTTTAGATCTAAGAAAAATAAATGGCATTGAACCTTTTGATTGGAAGTCTTGTTTACTATTTGAAAAGCTACAAATGGGGTTATTTTCAAAAAGTATTTTTTTTCTAGAGTACTTACAATCTTACACCCGACATATTAAAAACAAATTTGGTTATGAATTTTAAATACACCTTTTAGAAGTCATATTCGTAAACAAATGACTAGCAATTCTCATTTTGATGATCATGTACACTTGTAAATGCTTTTAGCATCTAATGCAAATTTCTTTTTTAAAAAACATGGCCAAATATTTGACATTGTACTATAATTCTTGGGTTTTATAGTTTTCATATTGTTCTAGAAATATTGTTTTTAAGCATAAGAAGATAATGACCATGAAACAACACAACTTATGTTGTCATATATACTTAAACAGACTAGCCCATAATATATTGCATATCAATTTAAACAACTAAATCTTGGCAATGACTTGTGATGGCCTATGTTGCTTTTTCATTAATGCAATTTGCAAGCTTATTCAACGTGTGTAACATTCTCTTTTCTTATTTTGAAACTATTGAGAAATAGTATTTCATAACTTAGTGTAATTCCCCAAAGGAGAAGTTTGCTTATGCTTTAAGATCCTTTCAAGTAATAGGTTGCAAATTTTTGTTGGCACTGATGGTTGCACTAGCCAAAAAAAAAGCATACAATATATATTATGTACATTCAAGAAAAAGCCAAGCCAAGCCAAGTTTGAAGCAAAAGGCTCAAAGATAACCCTAGTCCACAAGATTAAAGCCAACATCACAGATGACCCAATAACAACTCTTATATGACTTGGCTATAACATGGATTTGAATGATTGCAAGTTTGTCTCTTTTGCTTATTGTCCTTAGCCTTCCTCTTTGACAATTCCACATTTCAAGGTAATTGTAAGTTTTTAGAATGAATAGAATGTAATATAGTCTGCATTTGCTTGATTCTATTTTAATATTGGAAATTATCTTTTCTAATGATTCACAATTTTTTCTAAGTCTTTCATTTTTTTCGCATATAGAAAACTCACCTTACACGATGTTGATTACTTTTAGAATTAAGAATCTTTAAATAGTGTGTTAATCTATTGTGTGCCCATCTTTTGTTCTAGACTTCAACCTCAACTTGGTAGAACTTATCATTTAATCACCGTCAGCCTATGAGAAATACTTTTATCTACTTATGTCTACTCAAAATATTTTTGGAAGGCATGTAGTATATCCTCATGCAAGACAACATTCAAAAGATCTACAAATGTACATAGTTTTAACATTATGCTTGACTATGAAGTTGTATCTTACACAAAGTTTTATTATAATTGCATCTCCATCTTCATCTTCATCGTCTTTTACATCTCTAGACTATCGATGGAGTAATGTGCAAAACAAAAGTTATCAAAAATCCATTTATGACATTTATAGTTAAAATTACATCCTCATTTTATTTGATACATTCACATATTAAAATTGTTGATAAAGTAACATGCATGACATGTACTTAAAACAATTCAACATCTATGATATTTAAGTGATTTATTGATATAAATATGCTAGCTAATTTTGGTAATAATTGATTAGCCATATTGTTGACTTCAAACATATATTTCATGTTGTTTGACTATTATGTTATGATTGTGCATTTCAATTGTGCATTCAATAATTTGGGTGATCAAATAATCTATCTTACCATAAGTTTAGACTTTATCTCTTCAATTGTTCTGACAAGTCTCATTCATAACTGATTGTGGCATGTGGAAACATTTTCATTATAGTGTATTTATGTGGTATGAAATTACAACTTCACTTGAAGCCAAAAGTCTATTATGTATATTGACATAAAACATGCCAACCATTGTATAGTTTAAAAAATTGATGATCATGTACTATAGTAAGGAATTATGGTTTACTAAATACATGTTTTCAAATGAATCACAAGCTCCATTGCCTACAAGGTACCTAGATTTAACCTCTAAGGAAGTGACAAAGTCTTTAATGTTTAAGAGTGAAAAAAATAACCTTATTATAAATTTTGTAATTGTAATCCCCATATACCATGACATTGTATTGTTGTTTGGAGTAATCAACCTAAAAGATAATTATATTTAGAATCCAACGTTTATCATTGACTTTGAAATACATGCACAAAATCCATTCACAAAGAATAAGGATTTTTAGATTGCAATTTAAACTACTATTTGATATTTTGCATGCTCACATTTGTATAGTGGCCAACTTGAAGCCCTTAATAGTGTTGAGAAAATTTTCTAGTTGATGTGTTCTAAAAAGCCTAAAGTGTTTTCAATGCCAATCGAAGTCTCAAAAAATGATCAAAAATTTAGAATGAGCATCAATACGTATTCAAGATTAACTTCAAAAAAGAATGAAAGAGTCTTCAAAGACTTGTGATTAGCTTATTCAATTGTTTAATGAACAATCTATCTTGGTTAATTTAATATTTATATAAAGGTGACTTCATTTCTTGTCATTGAGATCAAACTTTTAGTTCTTGTGGTGCACAAATGAGGACATAGAAGATAGTTAAGAAAAATTGTACATTATATAGTGGGTGACTTCATTTCTTTTCATCAAGATAGAAATTTTGATTCGAATGTGTTGCACAAATGAGGACATACAAGATAGTTAAGAAAATTTGTATATTTTATAAATTGACTATGTGTTACTACGAATAAAAAAAAAATCAAGTTGTAAGTCTTCAGCAATAATATGTATAGATCATCAAACTCTTGAAGTCACTTAACAACCAAATAAAGTCTTTGAAGTGAAAAGTTGCAAATTGCCATCAAAGATTTGGCCTTTATACAAAGATATTGTTTTTTAGTTTTTTTTAAAACATCAAAACACTATGTTATTTTGTCACCCACCAACTTCTCTTCGAAAGTAAAATCTAAAGAAAAAACAAGTCATCCCAAATTACATCTTAAGCAATTATTGTACAATTGATTATGTTATTTGAAAAAAAAATGGCTTCATACAAATCACTTGATTTTATCTCCTTCCTTCATTATATTCACAATTTATTTAAGCATACAATCCAATTCTCATTCCAATTTGTTCATAATAAATCACAACAAGGGTGTTAATTGTTTCTTCTTGTGGAGAGAAAAGCACATCTAGGGTTTTGGTGGTGGCTACTAGATGTGAACAAAAAATGATGAGCAAAAGATGTATGGAGCTATAGAGAAGATTTTCGGGCTAGTTGCATAAGAGGTATAAGGAGGGCACGTAGCTAAAGAGCACTCAGAGTGGATGTACTACACTTGTTCTAAGCTCAATCAAAAGTTAAGAGCCATCATGTAAAATTTTTAAGTTTTTGAAAAGAAGAAAACGTCTCAAATGTCCTATTAGGGAGGATACATCAATGTTGGCAAATTAAAAAAACAAAATGGAATCTCATGTCACAAAGATCAAGAAGAATGTTTATGATGTTGGATTCTTATCTGTATAATCTGAATTTTAATCTACACCCATCCTTTTATCCAGTTTCTGCATATTTACTCACGTTATCGCACAATCTACAAAAATACACGAAAATTGCTAATGGGGTGGGTTGACAACGACAACGACAACAACAACAACAATTATTGAGCAACTATTGTAGGGGTCCGACAAATATTTGTTGAAGGTTAACAAATCATGTTACCACTTGTTTTGACGCTAATGACTTGGTCTAACTATTGTTAGCAAGCAATTGTCGGGTAACTTATTTGGATAAGTGACAATGCAAAAGGCTAAGTGCCAATTACAATCAATAGCTAGTGTGAACTATCATTTGGATAAGCCCATGCGGCATTCCTAACTAGTATAAATAGTTGATCATTTCTCAAGTTTTAGTTAATCAAAATATAGAGATTAGTCAAGTGATAATTGAGTATTGTTGAAGCGCTGCTAATTAGCATAAGTGCATCAAACGAAGACGATCAATATTGTGAGTTAGTTTCATGTACGTGGGTGCATCCACTAATGTATTGTGGGGTTCATCTAATTTGTACATGCTGCTTACTGAATATAATCTTACAGTCTTATTGCACTTGGTATCATGTCGGAATGAATGTATGCTCCTCTGTTCTACTGTATTTTGGTTATGTTCTCTTACAGTTTTGTCTAAGTTATCGAACACTTTCACATAGCAATATTATCTTTGTTTATGTTTGTCTACAAAATCAATCTTATAGATTATGATGATCTCAAAGTTAGAATCAAATAGAATAAAATGTGATGCTTGTCACGATAGTATGATTCGAATTTGATAGGGGCAATCATACATTGAAGAAGGGATCTTTCAGTAGAGTCCCAATAGTAGCATAAATTGAAAATTGTTTCTCTATCTGGCATTATTTCCTTTCTCCAACATATGAGAGAGACAAGACACGAGATAGAGATAAAGTGGAGCACATGCTCCAATGTAGGTTTTTCATCAACAACACTCTAGGAGAAGACTTATTTTGAAAAAGGTAAAGGGACAAGCTAATACAAAACACAACATAGAGAAAAACTTAGTTGCTCTACGGAGTCATGTGGAGTATTTGAACACACCCATGAATTGGCACACTCCTCGAAGTTGTTTGGAGAAACTAAAAGTATCTTCAATCGCTATTCTTATATTTAAAACTCAAGAGTAAGTGGATTGGTGAACAAGAGAAGAGAGTAAGCTCACAACCTTAGGATTGGAATATGATTATTGCCCTTTCTAATTCTTTTTTTTCAGGTGGTATTGTAGATTGACTCATGATTTTATAAAGCTTTGTTTGGTGTTTTTTGATTAAGTTTCAAACGTGGCTGGATGCAATTTTTTATAGATTTTGTTACAATACATGCTCTTTGTCTTCTACAACCCATCACCCTTATTACTAGTAATTGATACAAAATCAATTACTATGATTCGTAGGACAAAAGTAGGCACAAATTTGTTTAGGAATGATCTACTAGTCATTCTAATTGGTTGCATGATTGTTTGTAATTTTTATTCAGTTCTTTCATATTTCAAAAATAGGCATGACGATCTTACACCGATCAAATGTTCCATTTAAAACTAAAGTTCTAGAATTTATGGGATGTTTCTATAGAACATCAAAATCTTTTTTGTTACCCAAATATATAATTTGAATTGAAGATGGAAAATTTTCAAAAAAGGTACTCACTTAGATTTGTGAAAGCTCCTAACATTCCATATGAGAAATCAAACAAAAAATTGAGAGCAGAAGTTATGGCTTGATTGACTTATTGATTTATAAAAGTTTGCTAAGTTTCTGTTTGATATGATTAGTTGTCGTTTCTTACTCCTAGCTTTTAGCTTTAGCCAATGTAATGCGTGCTCTCAACTTTGGCTCAATGGTGGTGATTATGCTTTTGAGCTACGGCTTAACAATAACTAAGTTATGAGTTTAAGTTGTTGATGATCGTGTTCTTGGCTTTGACCTAATGGTAAGTATGTTCTCAACTTCAACTGTACAATGGTATGAAATTTGCAATTATGGTTACAAAGAGCCCGATTGCACTATTGGTAGGTACAAGATTTTGTTCATGGATCCAACCCTACAATGGTACAAAACTTGCAATTATGCTCACAAAGGCCTAATAGTACTAGTGACAAAGCCAAACCATAATCTTTATAAGTAGTGCTAATGATTAGTATGGAAGATTAAGAAACATGAAAGAAATGGAGTATCTATGTCTTATCTATTATGTCTCACTAATCAAACTTCTAAGAAGTTGACTCATATGCCCTAGAGGAAACTTCAAGTCTTACAATAATGTAAATATATACGAAATTTTAAGTTTCCTTCTCAACCTCACAACAAAGACATGCTAGTTTTATTGTAAAATTAAGAAATTATCTTGTGAGAGAGTTAAACAAGAGGTGAAATAGCTACATTAAAGCTATGCACCAAATGAAGCGCTTTTCATAGCATTGCTTAAAAATTATATTCACCAAGTGTCAAAACCTTGCCTATATGGGTTAAGTGCACTATACATGTATAATTGCTATTCACTTCAAGTGCAAACAAATATTGTTTTTTGTTGTATGTAAGGATGGGGATTAAAACAATGATTCATGCAATGCGTTATTCACTTCTACCTACATATTGTTCAATTATTAACATCTATAATAGTATCTTTTACTTTAAGCACCATATGTTTCTATACAATGATAGATTGATCAACCAAAAAGTAGTTAAGGATATGACAATTTTCAAGACATGAACTTTGGTGTCTAACAAACGGACATTATTGTTAAGCCATGTAAGATAATAGATTTTGTACTCAATCCTCCATATAGTATCATAAAAGCATGAGAATATGGGCATCTTTAGATTGGATGAAATGGAAACCCAATTTGAAAGTTAGGACTTATATCATGAAAAGGTACCCAATAATACTTAGATTTATTGTTGGAAAACTACAAAAGTGAGTGACTTGAGATTTTAGTATGTGAGAGGATATTCATTACTAGCTCCTTGTATGTGGGTGTGTGTGTGTGCGTGTGTGTGTAGAGAGAGAGAGAGAGAGAGAGAGAGAGAGAGAGAGAGAGAGAGAGAGAGAGAGAGAGAGAGAGAGAGAGAGAGAGAGAGAGAGAGAGAGAGAGAGAGAGAGAGAGAGAGAGAGAGAGAGAGAGAGAGAGAGAGAAGATTTTACTCTGTTGTCACTTAGTTGAGATGTTGTGAATTTCATAAATGTTTGATGCTTAGTTGGAAATATGAGAAGAGAACAAGATTTATCTTTCTACTAAGGAGTCAAAATCTAGTTCTCTCCTTCTACACAAATGAATAAAAAAGACTTTTTTTGTGATCACATAAAAAGTATCAACAAAAAGGGTAGTTATATAGGATAGGTCTTGCAATATCAACAAAGAAAGTAGCATAGGTTTTGCAAAAGCTCTTATCATTATCTAGTAGAAGCAATACTTTATTGAGAATGAAACTTGAGATTTTTCTAAAATATTAGCAAAATATTTTATTTTGAAATACCAAAACTACTTGAAACTTAGGATTCATGAAAAGATACATGTTATAGAAGACACCAATATATGAACCTTTTTGTTGGAATTGAGAAAGTAACTACAATCACAATCATTGTCTCTTATTGAGAACCATATAAACCAATTGAAAGAAACTACAATACAATACAACTGAAATAAAGCCATGCTAGTGAAGCCCAATCCAATAACTACACACAAACGTTGATACAGAGAAGCTTTCCTCAAATTTTTGAGGTGAAAAGGGAATCCATTCTTTGGTGAGGTATGTTGCTTGAAAACTTTTTACAACAAACTTGGTAGTTCCTATGTCGAACACATCATTCAAGATTACATTGTAGCTTTGAGGTGGTAGCCATACAATCTTGAATTATTTGTTCAGTGGAGGCCAATTGTAGAACACTGCATTAACATTTTTTATTAGGTGCTACCCTTTAGTTGTGCACTCATTAGTTAGCCTATGTTTTGGGATCCAAGTTGCTATTGGAGACTTAATCTCCATATACAATTATGAGCATTAGTTAAAAGATGCCTCTAATTATTGGGAGCATAAGTACAAGTGGGGTCTTCTTTAACTCATGTAAGAATAAGGATGTACTAGGCATGAGTTGGTGGGACTACGATGCTATGCTCAATGGAATTTGAACTTTGTGTTGAACACTCAAAATTTGTGGAGATACTTCTTCAACCAACATAGGATGTTGGCAAAGAAATGATCAACATACACCACGTGGCAGATTGCACTATTATAATTTACATTGCATCCAATGCATCCCAAAAATTTCCTCCACACATGGAATTGGCAACTATGCTCGTAAGAATAGGCCCATCCATTGTTGCTTTCTTTTGCCTACCACAAGTGATGGCGGAAGTCTCGTCTGATGGGGTGGGGCCCTTTCCCGCCGTAAAGACCAATAAAAAAAATACATATGAAGAAAGTTATACTCCATGAAAATTGAAAATTTTATAGACACCTAACATTCAATTCTAAGACAAACTCTTGAAAATTCATTTTGATTCTAGCAAGCAAAAGCTACAATGAGTTGGCATTTGGATTCAAGGAATTTTTTTGAAAATTTACTCAAATTTCAAGTGAAATGAATTACTCCAATTTATCTTAATTTACTACTACATGAGAGGAACCCTAACATTTGAGAAATTCATAAGGTTTCTCTACAGGCAAATTCTATGACGTAAGCAATTTTGCATATAAAAAAAAATCTTTTTGGCAAGTCCTTTTAGCTCTAGCAAGTGTAGAGGTTGTAGAGAAGTTGCATATGAAAGTTATAGACACCTTGAAAGGATGTTAAACGGGTGCCTTAATGTGCTCCAACTCTCCATGCTCTGTGCAATCCATTGGAGGTATTTGATCATGCTTTATTGAAAGAATAAAAGTTACTCCTGAGTTTGGTTAGGCACTTCTCCTCTTTTGATTTGTATTAGAACATTTGCTCCTTCAATCTTGATTTTCCCCTCCCTACTCTAGGAAAGTAAGACTTGTTGAAATTTCATAATTCTAGCTTGACCATTTTTGGTCACATGCATTGTGATTGGCAAGAAGACCATGTAAATAGATGCCACACGTGCCAAATCACATAGGATGCTTTCCAAAGACTTCATTCCTCATATTACATTGTGATAGCATCTTTAAAAGGAGGTCAAAGTGTGCTTAGATAAGTTAGAGAAATTCTAGGAGCTAGAAATAGCATGTTTTACATTGTTTTTGGATCTTGAGATCTTGACCCCATATTAGGGTGGATCTAATGACCTATTAGGTAAGATGTCAGGGTTAGGTTATGATAAGTACAAAAATGCTCTAAAATGTTCAGATCCAAGCTTGAAATGTATAAATGTATGATGGGATCTCCCCAAATATCAAGAAAAATCAAGTTTTTCCACTTCTACCATCATTGTCTTTTGGTGGCGAGTTCTAGCTATTGGATGTGAGTGTTCTTATGCATTAATTGCTTGGTTTGGAAGGTACTGAACCTGTTTACAGGTCTGAGAAGCTTGCTAAACTTTACTTTGGTTCATTTGATCAAATCTATGTGCCTAATGTGGAGTTAAATGTCAAATTTGCTAGTTTTGGTAACTAGTCTTGATTCTAGCTCATAGTTTGGATCTAGATCTTTTATTTGTGCATCCTCCATCACTTCTAGGATTGATTGGGATTCATTGTACTGTAAAAATTTGTCATGGTATCAGAGCCTAATCAAAAGTGAGCTTTAGACTTGATTTTCTCAAGCTTAGATCCTAGATTTGAGTAGTATTGGCTTTGCCCTTGCTACTAATTGCTAACTAGTGATTGTACCTTCAAATTTGGTTTCATTTGAGTGATAATAGATCAAAGGGAACTTGTTTTGCTGAGTTATAACTGTAGGAACCGAGATTGACCCATTTCTATTCAACCAAACCAAATTAGAAAGTTCTTATGAGTTGAATCTTGGAGTACATGTCTCCTAGTAGAGATTTTCATAAGAATGCCACCACTCTTTAGAAGTTTGGATCAGTCATTTGAGAGCTTAATTAGGTCGTTCTTAGGCTTCTTAAAGTCCTAAAATACACCTTTTAGGTTCAGATCAAGTGTTTTGATGATTTTTTCATCTAGAAATGCAAAACTAGTGAAAATTGTGTTTCATTCTACTCGGTTTTGGATAGGTTTGTGATTGAATATGTCAATGTGATTCAACCTAAATTTAAGAGGCTTTATTTTTAAGACATTTGTGTGTTATAAAGTGCTTTTGGTTCAGTATAGATGGATTCACCCTTCTTGTGAAGTCGAGATCAAGGAGGAGACTAGTTTTGATCAAATCTATAGTAAATTTGGATCTAGAAGATAGATCAAGCTCAAGATCACCTTAGATCTTGTTGAGAAATCAGATAGTGATTCATCTCAGGTCTCAAAGAGAGTGGGTGTAGAGACCTTAAAGGATTGCCTCTAAGATGAGGATAGGAGAACACAATAGGAGAGACTATGGAGTCAAACCGCCCAACCAATCCTAGATCAAACTTGGATCTAGCCCCCAAGCCATGCCATGTGAAGCAAGAGGAGGTGATCTAACCCAATATGTTGACAGGAGAATCCCTACCTCATTATATAGAGAGTAGAGTCTTGTTCATGAAACCATGCAACCCCCATGCAGGTCAACTATAAATGGATCACATCTCTTTATGCAGTCCTCCTACCTATATCTATCACATAGTCATGCAATGCTCCAAATGTCTCAATTAGAGTGTCTGGGTCCTCTCAAGGTAATTAATCACAAACATGCTTTGACATGGAATTAAATCACGGTGTGACCATTAATCTTGAGTACTGGAGGGCCGGTCTACCATATTAGGACTATTCCAGGTCCTTAACCGAATATGGCCATAACATTCTTCCCTCCTTAAACTGCTTCTATCCTTAGAAGCTCCTCAAGACAAGAAAGAATTACAAGAATAGTTTCTTTACCTTTCAATATTAACTGAGAAAATCATTATCCTTAGTCTAACTTCCATATCAAACAAGTACTCAAAGATAAACCAATTTCAATCGTTAATCTCTATTATGAAGTACAAACTCTGGTTTGAAAAGTACAGTAAGAGATATATTTCCTCAACTAGGTTACACTCAACACAAGTTAATAACATCACCTTCATGTAAATCACTTACATGAACCACTGAGTGAAATATTCCCTAACTTAGGAGATTAAAGTTAAAGAAAAATAATATTTATGGTCTAAAATTATCCACAGACTCTGGCAGACAATTCATAAAATGCTCCCAAATACAACTATTCTTAGAATCTAAATCTAAGATATGATGATTCATTCAACTAAAATCTTTGAGAGAATCATTAAGATATAGAATGACTAAAACTCAACTCTGAGTATCCCAGATACTCTTTTGAGTTAAATGCTCCTATTCCTAACACCAAATACAAGAAAATAGCATTCATTCATCTTTATAGACTTATCTGTCTTTTATGAAAACTGGAGATCCAATCAAACGAAAACTTGTATTCAAGCATCTGCAGACCATAAATTGTAGTAGAATAGCATCCACTAGACAAATAAGATAATGTTTGTGAGATTCATAGGTTCTCAATTGAAATACTGGAGTAAAGAGATTCAAAACACTGATTTGAATTCTTACTCAATTAACAGACCAAGACTTAATCGTCACACTTAAAAATCTTTAAAATCCTCTGACAACAATTAAGTATCTATCTATGATTTGTCAACCATAAATATTTAGATTCATATGATTCGTCAATCATAATTCACTGGAATCCAAATTCATACTTAATCATTTACAAGATACTAGAGTATATGTCCAACATAACTCAGGAAAAGTAAGAATCATTCCAAAATCTTTCCACTAAGGAAATACTGGATTTAGGGATATTCTTCAAACAAGATTCTTTAACTGAAGTGTAAGATTCAAGTTCTATAAACCACTGGTAATTAATAACTGAACGCATACCAAAATGACAACCATCTTCAACTACAAAAACTTTAGACTACAATCTAGAATCAAATCTAGATATCCAAGTCCTGCTGAATATCTATTCGATTCGTTATCCAATTGAGCGCTCTAGGATACAATCACTAATGAGCTGAGTCTATTCCTTACCTAAGGAATACTCTATCCCAAGAATACTGTATATCCAATGCACACAATTTTAACTGATGAATTCAAATGATTCACTGATCATGCGTCTTACAAGCAATATAAATCAAAACTATCAGTTCCTGGTGAATCCACATCACACTGATCGTTTTACCAATTAACTTCATCATGGAGTAATCAAATACTCAACTTAATTGCCAATGATTCAGAAATCTCAAATGTCTAGGTGCAGATCTCAATTATACTAGTATGACACCACATTTAGATCCTCATCCAAACCATTTATAAGTTAATCCATAAATCTCCAATCCAAAGATTTGTTAACTCTACAAGTATCTGTCAAAACAATACTTGATCACATGTTTATGTTCACCGACTAGGTTAAGTGCACCAAATAACCCTAGTAACCAAGAATACACAGTAGATTCATACAAGATTAATCGTGCACATATGTGAATAATCTCACTATGACCCAGTACATAAACACATGCATATTCCTCCAGAACCCAAATATGTTACTCACATATCTCACTGAGATCTTGTAACTCAGCTACAAAAGATTTTCTATTTCTCATGAGTAAATAACATATCCGAGAAATCTTTAGGACGAATAAAATTCCCTCTTAGCAGTCTTCCAATCCCATTTACCTCTACTACATAATTTCTCACACCTGATTAACCCCTCTTTGAACTAAGATTAGGTTGATGTAATATAGAACTCTCAGACTTAAATTCTGATCAGACTTACTTCTATTCCAATCAAAATGGAATTAGTAACTTTTGACCTTTTACTGTACTACTTATAGATAATGATTCAAATTCCAAACTTGTTCCAGATTGTCCACACAATCCCTAGAGAATTCCTCATATTCGAAAAGTTCCCATTAGGCATCTTACTCTGAGTCTATCCGAAATTCCTTTCAGATCCAATCTCATTTCTATACCCTAGCTGGTTCTCTTCCGAAAGTTATGCAACTAACAGATTCCCTAATAGAATTTTATCCCACCACTTCACCCCTCCTTTTAAAGAAATTATAAATTTCCATAAAAGTTAACTGGAAAGATGATATATGAAAATATCTAAATTCTAGAAAAGTTAGTAATAAGTGCTTCCACTAAAGGATTCACCCTATTACACACAGGACTTTTCTTTCAAATATTTTCATTCTGAGTGATAGAAACTACTATTCCATCAAAATCCATTTATGCAAGAGAGATATTCCATGGTTTAAGAAGTTTAACTTTAGAATTTATCTGAATTCCAAGTCTATTCACACAAGTAGTAATTTATATGACATAACAGTCTTTCAGAAGAATAACTTCATGCTGGAAAGAATCATATAAATCAGTCTGATATCCTATATTCAAGAAATTACTAAGAAGTAAAGGATTAATTAAGAAAGAAAGAAATAGATTTGAGGGCCTCTGATTTTGTAAATAATGAGATACCACATTTGGATCTAGATTAAACCTCAAAATTTCTTATCAAAACCTGGGACGAACATCACTAAAAAATTACTCAAGAAAGGCAAAATACATGAAGTTGTTGAGAAGCCTCCGAGATATTACAACGGAGACGTCCCGCTTGGCCCGAACATATGGTTTAGTTAGTCAAATAATGTCTTATTATCGAGAGCAACGTTCTTTGCACCGTGACTGACAAGAAATCCTGATTTTGCAAACATCCAAGGGTGGCGAATGTTGCGAGAGTGGTGAAGCGTCATTCCCCACCTTTGGATTTGCTCCAGAACTCCCACCGCACTCGCTCGCGGCGGAGAATATGCTCCTCGGCACAAACGCATCTTAAGGGGAAAATAAGAAAAAGGTCCACCATGGATAGGAACATGGTATTCCCCACCTAATTTGGGCCATTAGCGTGATCTTGACGGGTAATTAAGGTTTTTGAACAGCCCCCTTTTGACAGCGTATTATTTAATAGTATTATTTTTTCTATTTTTCTTATTGTGAAAAAGAAAATGGTCAGTCGTCTTCTCGAAGGATCACGTCTTGGACTTTCTTCTCGGGTTTCGGATTTTCAAACCCACGTTTCTGTTTTATTGGTTCTTTTTTATTTTATTTTTTATTTTATTTTATTTTTATTTTATTTCTTTTGTTTTTGCTTTCTGTTTTCTTCTTTCTACGATCCTCCTTGTTTTCGTGCCTCTTCTTCTTTCTTTCTTTATTTTCTCCTCCTTTTTTGCTCTTCTCTCTTCTTCCTTCGCCTGTCTCTGCCTGAGGCCCCGCCATCGCCAGGGCCCCCTCCTCCTCCTCCCCTCCCTTCTTCCTAATCTATCATCAGTCATCATCCTTTTGCTTAATTGCTCTTGTCTCTACTGTCGCCATCTCCCGCCGTTGTCACGTATCTGTGATGCTTTCTTTGCTTAAACTTCCGTTTTTGGATCTGTTGTGTTGTTTTTGCGGTCAGTAGATTGGTTGCTTTAGCCTTTGATGCTGTGGCAGCTTGTTGGTGTTTGTAATCAATGTGTAGTGTTTGTTTGTTGTTAATCTATTATGAACAGATCGCTTGGTTATCTGCTCTTCCCTCTGCTCTCTCTCTTTCCCGCTTTTGTGATAGCTATATTGTGCTTCTTTGCTTGAATCCCCTCTGAACTTCTTTGTTTTGGATCTGCAATGGGCTTTGTGCTGCTGTCAAGCGATTGCTTGCTTTGATGCAGTGACAGCTTATTTGGTGTGTAGCATTTTTTTGTATGTCATTTCTTTTGGTGGCAGGGAGGGCGGAGCTTACTGCAGCTCTTGCACTAAGTGATCGCTTCTGTGACCGATTTAGCTGGCTCGGATTGACGAATGCTTGACTGCTGGATTAAAAGGCTCCTTGTAGTCAACATTCGGGAGTCCTGTCGTGTCGATAATTTGTTTGTTATGTAGGCTGTACGAGCATGTGTTATGTGAGGCGTGATTTGTTAAACAATTCCTGTGTTTGACAGACCTGGTTTTAACTTATTGCCATTTGGTAGCTGTTCTTTGAACTTGTTCTGTCGCATTGCAACCCACCTATTTAATCTACCGTCTGTTAGGACAATAAGTTGGTTTCATTTTTTTGTTTGTGATTTGTCAAAGAGGTATACTTTGCACTTGGCTTACGCTCAAAGGAGCTCACCCGCAAGGGTAATAAAATCTGGGAAATGCGTAATGAATCAAGTTTTTTGTGTAAAAAGTCTCGGGGAAACGTTTAATCGCATTAGCTGTAAAAATCACAAACAATATTTTGTGGGGGAGGATGCAATTCCCGCAACGCCCTGCATTTTTTCAAAATCAACCACAAAGGACAAAGCGGATGTAATTAAAGGACCTAACTCTGACGAGGTCAGGAAGTAGGAGCAAGATTGTGAAGATTCAACTAGGAGGGATCTAAAACACCAGTCACATTAGACATGTTTGAAAATAGAGTGATTACCGCAGTTTTTCACAGGGTTCTAGCTGTTTGCCATAGGTTTTAGAATCCTTGGTAACCTTTGACTTCCAACTATCTACACGTCTATCCATACTGTTATCAACGTGGTTTTAGAGATTTTGTGTCTTGAGTTTGCAATGTATAATGTTCGTCCTTGTTTAGTGGGGAGTAGGAGTGTTGCATTTTATTAACTACTTCTTGCAAAGCTAAAAATCAACACCTTTTTTGTTCAGATCGTTTGGAACGCTGCTTTAGGGAATGAGGTGATAATGAAATTGTTGTTGATTGGCGAAGTTCATTATTTCCCCAGAGGTGTAAGTAGGAACTGAAGAACCAGTATCTACGGACCATCTATATTTCCCGACTGAAGTTTCACGGTATCGACTTTAATTATAGAGAGACATACACTGAATCTCAGGAGAGCTTCGCTCCTAATCTTGCAGCAAGGACTAGCGGTACCTGGCAAGCTAGATGAAATAGTCGAGCTGGGGCTTGGAAGGCTAACATTTTAGAGTTTGTATCTCGGCAGACGTATGGAGGGTCTTGGAGTTGGTTGCGATGCTCTTATGGATCGCCTGCAATCCGAGCTATCTGGAGCAAACTTTGCTAGAAAGACATCGACTACATTTGGCAGCTCTGCCCAAGACAATGTGAGTGCTGCTAGCCATCGACCCCTTATTCCACCGTCACAGTACAATGTCTCTCGGTATGTGGGGTACCCTTCCCCTCCCAATCCATTCTCCGTTAAAAGAGAGGCTTCACCAACAATTTCTGATTCATCCTTGCGAACTGTTGGATCATACACAAAAGAAGTAACTATGCACGAAGCAGCCACATCCCCAGGGCCAAGTGTTACAGGTCCTCCTCCGCGAATTCCAAGTCCAGCAAACAGTTTCAGCACAGATGTTACTCGAATGCCCGATGTTCCGCCACGCTCTAGAGGCCATCGCCGTGCTCAGTCAGAAATTGATTTCAGAGTGCCCAATGAGGCATCATTTGAGGCAGATCATGGATCGCATAGCCCGGAAGTAGCCACCATATCGGATGATGTTGGTGGAGACTTATTTAATATGTATATAGATATGGAAAAAATCAATACGTACAAACAATCTGCAAACAATTTGCCAATTGCTAGTTCTCGTCCTGAGAGCAGATCTATCCCTTATCCGTCTTCGCATCATGTACGAAGCATATCCGTAGATGAGGTACTTGGACAGCTCAATAAAGAGAAAGGGTCATCCTTGGCAGGAGGAAATAACCCCTCCACTGAGGGGCGAGTGCGGCACCACCATAGTAACTCCATGGATGGCTCCACTTCTTTCAAACACGATATATTATTAGCTGATTTGGAAGGATCAGAATCAAAGAAAACTCTTGCAGCCAACAAACTCGCTGAGCTTGCTCTTCTGGATCCCAAAAAAGCTAAGAGGTTTGCTCTTCTTCCCTTTCAATTTCTTTTGTGATTTGTTAACCTCTCTTTCCACTTGCAGGACAATGCTAGTGTTTTCCCTTATTAAGACTGGCCTCTGTGAGGGCGCTTCCCAACCAGGTTGGCTGATGGGTTTATTCTGTATAGAAAGGATTCCTTTCCCGTCGCTTCTAGCATCATTCCTGCATGTCTCCAAACAGACACCACAAAATTTTGAGCACCTGAAGTCAAATTCCAACGTATTTGCAGTACATGAGTGTGAAGTTTAAATGTGGTTTGGCTAGTAATTCTGGTTTTCATTGATAAAGTAGACGTGGTGAAAGCTTACTCCGTCTGGCTCGGGTCTAAAAATTGCTGTGCATACTCAGGCCACAATTAGCCCCAACTTGCACCTGATCCCACTCCTTCCATAACTGCAACTTTGCTGATTTATTGCTTCCATTGATATGCTGTCCAAGGAGGAAGGAGAGCAACAATTACCATGCACAAGCCAAAAGTCCACTTAGGAATAAAAAAGAGCGACCTTAGTGAATGTAATTTACATATTAGGCCACAGCATGTATGCTGAGATGCAAGTGACGTTAATATTCTTAGAAATTGTTGGTTGATATTCTTGGAAATTGTTATCTAAAGTTGTTTCAAAGTCTCCAATCTCACATCGTGTGCTGCATTGCATTGAAATATTGTCTTTGAAAGAATATTGGCCAATCGTCAGTCTGCTGCTCGTTCTAAGGAGCGCAAAACACGGTATATATCAGAGCTAGAGCGGAGAGTGCAGATGCTTCAGACTGAGGCAACAGCTTTGTCAGCCCAATTAACAATGCTGCAGGTCTGTTCGTGCAATTGTTCAGCTAGATCCAAGATTGCAGTTTATGGCTAACGAGTTGTATTCCCAGCTGGTTGATTTTTTAGATATTTAGGATTTGGAGTTTAATTGCCCCTATTGTCGAAAGAGTCTCACCATCAGTTGCTTCTTTTACCTTTATGAAGTAATTAATATGGAGATTAGTGTAGTAAGCGCTTTGGTTCTAACTCAATTCAAATCCTCTAATCTTCATGTCTCTTGTTGAACTTGTCTTCTTGTTACCTTTCTAAGGTATGGTTTGGAAATTTTTCTATTCAGAGAGATACAACTGGGTTGACAACAGAGAACAATGGGCTAAAATTGAGATTGCAATCAATGGAACAGCAAGCACAGCTACGAGATGGTAACACATTGCCGAAAGCTTTTTCATGAGTTATGTATTTAGAAAGGTTTATAGACACAGATTTTGCAAGCTTGAGGTAGGTTCTGCGTGTATTCTAATCAATTGTGGAATGACTAGGGGGTTGCTTCAAGAAAGCTATCAACTTGGCTTAGGGCATACATAAACATAGCATGAGCTCCAAGAGGCTCTGCTCCCTACAACCTTGCCCTTGGTTGAATCAACGAGATTATATTCACCAGTTGTATATAATCAGGGACTGCAGTTCCAACTAAATAATTGACTCTGAATAATCTTCGAGGGTTCAGAATAATCTATGAGTTCCCAAATGTGCGCTCATACTTTTTTCCTCTGAGCAAACACGTTGCTTGTAATGTGTGCAACATATAGAGGAGTTGCACACTAAATAGTTGACTTGAATGCTGAGTTCTGCATAGATCTGTAGAATAGCAGCGAGTAGAAATGGGGAAAATGTGAGAACAGTATGTCTGACTAGATCATAATTCTCACCAGGCCCAGCAGTTGACAAACCAACATGAAAGATGCACATGCCTTGTTAGTGATAGGCTTATGGAGATAGTAACATAATTGGCCTCTGTAGACTGTGGAAAGGATCCTAGCATCGAGGAGCCAGTTTTGGTGTCTAAGGGAGACCCTAACAACCTTGCCACCCAAGTTAAACACACCACACTAAAATCTACGTATTTGTGTGCTTGTTTACTATAGTCCTATAGTGCTATTGTATGATGTATCCTCTATATGACCTATGCCGGAACAACCACACATCACAAGCATTTGATAGGAATCATGCTAGTTTCAGTATGTGTCATCGGCAAACTAGGTAATGTTGAAGAGTACCCATGTGCCTAAAATGAAGGGGAGACACTGTTGCCGCTGCTCACTGAACTATCATAGCTGTATTGTGCTAAATAAAGATGTTGAGTCAAGTTTTGGGCAGATGGAAAATTAAACTGTTGCATATATTATTCTAGAATGGGGTTATGGACTTTTGCCTGCGACTATTTACCTTTGAATGATATAAGCAATACCCAATGCGTGGATCTGTAGTGCTCATTAATGGTGTCTAGGTTCCAGAACTTTGATGCAAATCTGGTGTCCTCGGTAATTTATGTAGCTGTAAGATGTTGGGTAACCATAATTGTGCTTTGCTCTGTCGTGATGGCAGTGCGTAAAAGAATAAGGTGTACCTGTGTAGAATGACCAAATGATTATCATACCTTCTCTGAGTCATGGGGAGTCCCATACAAAATCCAAGGAATACCTATCGCTGATGAGGATAGGCCAATGTCATAAGAGTACTTGATTTTGGCCTAAAGGTACATGTACGAGAACTAAAAGCCACCCTTTGTTCATCGTAGGTCAGTAAAAGTAAGATTCTCAGTGACTGACCAGTGTTTAGAAACCATTGAACATGTATGGGAGAGGAATGGCCATCTACCAAAGGCTGGGCACCTGCGTTGAGTAGATTCACAAACCTAGTTGAAGTTGGATAAGTAGATTGGCACTATAAAGTCTAACAACTTGGTATCAAAGTGGCAAATGCAAAGAATTTGGATATAGTGTCAGCTCAAAATCAAAGTCGTGTAGGCATCTTGGTGATCTATTTACTCTCGATATCTTATCTACTCTGAAGTTCATTTAGAATGAATATTGTCTGGTGATCATGTCATCTCTTCATCGGTTTGTGAACTTGAAAGAGAACACATTATCTAAAATTTCATGATATATTAAGGACAAAGATGAGAAACATTCACTCTTGGTTGTGAAGAGAATTATGTAAGATCTATCCTTAGGAGGTTTTGTATAGATAGTTGTTGTGATCTATCTGATAACTAACCTATATCAGTCTCATTGGCAAGCATAAGGAAGGATTTGTCAAGTGGTAAGTATAGTGTGCAATATGGGATCGATCCTCTGGGAAGAAAGGTGATTTAAAAGTTGAAGTTCCGTAATTATGATAGGAAAATGGAAGTTGTCATAGATTGCCTCTACCAAAGGCTAAACTATGTCCCATCGCAGGATTTTCAACTCTAAATAATCTTAGAAAAGCAGTAGGTGGTTTAGATTCATGTAAATCCTAATCTAGGTTGTTTAATGGTGCCATACCCTTCATAGCTGTTGGACTCTTTGAGTTCCAAGGCTTAGTGTAACGGAAATCTTCCTTTGTTGGCCTAAAGCCTTTGGATGGTGTAGCAAGAGGGATTGAAAAGATGAGAGTGACTAGAAGTGAAAGTACATAGAAACCGGTCTTCTTATAAGCTACTCCACTTCTTGGTTGATTCGATTCCTTCTTAGCTTGATGGGAATTGCAAAAGCCTGCACCTAACACGTAGCATCCCTATGGCAAGGTTCCAAGTTAAAACTAGATTTACCAGCTTTGATGAGGGCTAAATCATTAACGGAAGATACTACACATGGCTAACACAAGGCATCATACATGCATGATAGAGTAACAAGCAATATGATGAAAGAGAATATCATAAACATCATGCACATACCTCACAACTCTCTCTTAGTTGATGAAATCTTTTGCTTTTTAAAATAGTCTAATCATATTTTAGCAAGCAAGAGTCATCACTGTCCAGAAGGATGTCTTGCATAAATAGCCTGCTGAAAGTTGCAATATGGGTTCATTTTTTGGACCACTGACATCAAAGAAAAATTCATCTGAACTGCTGTTATTGATGTGCAATTCATTGAACTCTTTTCCAGCTTTGAATGAAGCTTTAAAGGATGAAGTCCGGAGGCTAAGGCTGGCAACCGGACAGCTTGCTAATAGCACAGTCATGGGGAATCAGCAGCTTTCACAATTCTTACCGTATACACAACCATCAAATATGTTGATGACACAACAGCTGCAACAGTACCAGCAAACTCAGGTATTTCTCAACAATCAGCAATGCACATCTCAACAGCAGGTTCGGATGGACTTTCTTCAGCATAATGCTTTTGGATCTCTTCAAGGACTTGATGGTGGACTAGCAGGGTCAGGTGGTAAGTCAGAAGTCTCTACAGCGACCCTAAGCCAAGGAAGCAACAGTTCATTCTGAAATGCATCACAAAGCTAAGATTCAAGTTTAAAGGCTACTTACCTTAATTACAGGTTTTTTTCCTTTCACTTCAATCTTGCATTCTGCATCTAGGACTGACCAGACTACCATAATTCTGAGATGTGGCCTACTCTAGATGCTGATTATGCGTGCATTCTTTAAATGCAAAATTCCGCCATTGTTTCTTATGTAAATATCAACTTAATTTATAGCGTAAGCACTGATGTGTTGTAATTTGGAGTTACCAAATAATTGAATTCTCAGATGAGCTAGCTTTCTGCTGAGATTTTATTTTGAAATTTACCATATAGACTCTTGTGCCTATTTATTTTTTAAGCATTCTTGATGCAACTTCAAAAGAATCAATTCTCCAATTGGCTATTTGTAGCAACATGGCTGAAAGCAAGTTTTCTTTTACACAGCGGCCAGAATCGTAGTCAAGTATTCTAGTGGCCGTGTTTTTTATGTCATTATGTGTGGGGTGGTTTCTATACTATTCAGACTTGGACCTGAACTTTATTTATGTATTATGCTTTCAACGTAAATTACAGCTTGATAATTCTAACATCAACAGTAAGTCTTAGGTTGAACATTCTCTTTGCTCTAGAAACCATTGTGTTCTGCTTTGTCGTGTTGCACCTGGTTGACATGTTTTGACATTATCTTTATTTTTGTGAGATATGTTTTATTTTGAATGATAAGAAGTGACATGGTTATTTATGTTGAACTAGTTAACATGTTTGATATCTTGTTATCCTTTAATTATCAGATTTGTTGTCAACAGGAGTGGTCCTGACTCCTTAGTGATTGAATATTGGAGTCCCTATTGGATTTGAAGCTCCTGGATCCGTAACACGAAGAAAACTGTATACATTTGTCAGTATAGAATCTAAGCTTGTGGTTCCTGTGATCTATGGCTGTAAGTGTGATACCTTGTAAGGCCGAGCTGAAGTCGCTAAAATTCTGCTGTTAATAAATGCAGAACTGGACTCTAAAAGGGTTTCAAATTTGATTTGTTTATTTGGAGGTTCTTATTTCAACAATACGTAAGCTCAGCACGATCACTATAAAATCCAAAAGCTGATTGGTCCTTTTTTTGTGTCAAAAATTCAGCTACTCAAGCGAATTAGAAATATGAAATACTTCGTTGCATTTTATCAGAATATCGCAACAATCATTGGGGCCAACAAAAATATTGAGATATCGCTATTTTGTAGAGCTTCGTTTATCGGTGAATTGAAATTCAGTACCTTCATTTTCATAATGTTAACTTGCATCCTACATTTTTAGCACAAGTTCTAGGAAGTTCGCTATAAATTTGAAGACTGGCATCTTGCTTGATGGAAAAATGCAGAAAAATTTCATGATGCTTGAAATTTTTTGCAAGAAATATTGTCATAAAAGACCAAACTCTAAATTATAGTTCTTGCACGAGTTTAATCTAGGTCAGCGTTCCACTGCAAAACGATTTGGAATGCATGTTTTGGATTATTAGCAATTGTTGCGATTAGATTGCCAATATTATACATGCACACATACATATCATAGATCCAGCGGTACCAGGATCTGCGGATCCCGGTACCGCGGATCCACTGTGGTACCGTGGATCCATACTGATCCACGGGACCACAATATATATTATTTTTAATATATAATATTTTTTAATATTATATATATATATATATATATATATATATATATTTTAACCTAAATCCCCCCCTCGCTTCATCTCTCTCCTTGCCCTATTGTCCGCGCCCTCCCTATTGTCCGCGCCCTCTCTGTTGTATGCCCATCGCCCTACTGTTTGCGCCCTTCCGGTTGTCTTCGCATTGCACTGATCGTGTCCGTCCCTGCTATTGCAATTTCGGCCTTTGTTGTGGTTTTTTCAAGCTTTTCGACTCCTATCGCACCCACAGATATCTCTGCTTTCTTTTCCCAGTCCCTTCTACAGAGATGGTGCATTCCAACCTTGCCGATCTGTGGGACGAGGTGGATATTGTCAAGCGAGTTCTCGACAAGTCCAACAAGTCCGATGCAAAGATTGTGCGTTGTCGATATTGCCTGGCCGAGTTCGTTGCCACCTTCACTCGCCTTAAAGGCCACCTACTCGGCGCACGTGCCAGAGATGGTGCACACTGAATGCTGCCCCCTGTGTCAGCATGTCCGTTCCCGTCAGGCAGCGACTTTTGGATACCTACGGGCCACGTCTTGTGGCGGAGGAGAACACCATTTCGGAGGGTGTTCTTCGGTTTTGCACCGCTCCTTACGTGGTTGACCCCAAGTTGTTGCCTGCTTGGTTGGCACGCACGAGGAGAGGGAGTGCATTCTCGTCCAGTCCCTTTGCGCCTCGTCCCCCTCAGACAGTTCCGCCTCACGCGCCCCCATCTGCACCCATTCCGGTGGATCCCGTCCTACCGCGTCCGCCAGTTGCCACTGTGGTTCCACCACCGCCTACTGTTGCTCGCACTCCCTCAGTTTACGACTTTCTCATGGACTCTCCACCTCCCGAGCAGGAGCAGGCCCCGGATGCCAGTGACGAGGCCTTCTAGGATGTTGAGGAGATCCCTTCCTCCCTCCCTTCACATCCGAATGACCTCCCTACCCAGCAATTTTTGTATCCCTTGCCAGATGTCCACCCTCTAACCAGTGTACTCCACTTACGCTGCTGCACCCATCCCGGCCAGTGCATCCCACTCTCCCCATTCCACGTCTACAACTGATGCATCCACTAGGGCCTAGCCTGTCGCGTCATCATCCATTCTCGTCACGTTCGGTGCACTGTGCTGGAGGTCCGCTAACCGTCGCCCAGCTGGGAGAGTTCTTAGGCAGCAGAGCATTCCCGGCGCACATCAGCCGCACATGGATAGAGAGGCCACACAGGCCGTGGCTAGTCTGATTTATGAGCTGAACTTTCCATTTGCCATCACCGACTCTGAGCCCTTCAGAAGGGCCTTCCGCCTTGCACAGTTGGTCAGCCCTAGCTGGAGAGTCCCTAGTTCAAAGGTTGTCCGCACACACATGTTGAGGGATAGGGTTGAGTCATTGTCTAGAGAGATGGAGCCTCTATGTCGCCACTGGGCCACTTACGGTTGCAGCATCATGTCCGATGGCTGGACTGATGTCAGGAGGAGGCCGATCCTCGACATAGTGGTTTCCAGCTGCATGGGCACACAGTTTTTGAGGGCAGTGGATTGCAGCGGGGGGGGGAGAGTCATATCTGCAGAGTTCATGTTTGATGTCATCAGGTCTTCCATCCTGTCCATAGGCCCACAGCATGTCGTCACGGTGGTGACGGACAATGCCACGAACTGCATTCAAATGGGTGTATTGTTAGAGGCCGAGTTCCCTCACATTGTTCATACCCCCTGTGCCGCGCACGGCATAGACCTTTTGATGGGGGACATAGGTGCACTTCCTGGGTTAGGGCCATCGTCCGTGAGGCCCTCTTCTTGGTGACTTTTGTCACCAGAAAGAGGCGTATTTTTGCCATGTTTCGGGTGTTCAGCCATCTGGACCTCTGTAAGCCAGCCCCCACATGCTTTGCATTCGACTTGGTGGTCATCGACCGTTTGATCAGGTGCAGGGCACAGCTTCTACAGATGGTTGCCAGTGATCTTTGGTGTGCCAGTACGTTTCAGCACAATGAGGATGGAGAGCACTTTTCTTCCACAGTGAGGGGAGACCAGTTCTGGAGGGATGCACAGACATTGTCAGGACTGCTTCGACCACTCTACATTGTGCTCCGCATGGCTGACAACGAGGGGTCGACACTTGGACTGGTATATGAGCTCATGGACCCGGATTGGATAGTTCCTGCAGCCTGCCCATCTTGTAGCCAGAGAGGTAAGCAATATAGTAATGTAATTGGCCTTTATCTTTTCAGTACTTACTAGTTTGTATTTTTGTCAATGTTAAGTTTTTTCGTAATGCCCTAAATCACATGCCTCTCACCTGTAGGATGACCGAGCTGAAGTTCATCTGGGAGACGCGGGTGGAACTATTTCCACAGGAGTATCCACAATGTTGCACACATACTGCAGCCCTCTTTCTCTCTCCGACACAGATCGCAGACAGGGAGCTCGAGGCCGATTGGCTTCAGTACATTCACAGAGTGGGTCCACACATAGGTTTGGATCCTATCATACTCATGGAGGAGCTCGTTGCATTTCGTTTTGGCATGGGCACATTCGGCCACCCGGCTGCTCCGGATTCAGAGAGGAGGCGCTACCCATTATTTGGTGGACTATCCATTGTCTTGCACTACGTGTCATTCTTAGGTGTGTTTTCTAGATTTTGATATTTTATGTTATAATTATTTTATCAATGAGTGGTTTGGTGCCACCTAGAGTAGATAATAGGTTAGATGGTTTTGATATCTCAATCATTATGATGATGTTTGAATTCAGCATAGGCATGTGGCAATTTAGATATGGTCTTGTTGAAGATTAGTTCACTATTGTCATTGCACTAGATTTGTAGAATGACATTGCTAAATGGACCTTTGCATTATCATACTTTGTTGAAGTTTTTTTTATAGCTTTTGGAAGCTATTCACTTTGCCTAGATGATAAATTACTTTCACTAAAGAGCTTGTAAATGCTAGTTTGAAAATATTTCAACACTTGATTTTTGTCTTGTGTATTATTTTAATATGCTTGTGTTATTATTGCAATGTGTACAATACTCTCCTTCATGATGGTATCAT